>WOFM01000637.1:4574144-4763819 GCA_011428145.1 Ericerus pela
AATTCAAACACGCTTAACTCTGCTTGTACTTAACCAAATTTAACCGGAAAACTTTTAAGCTAAAGAATATTTAATGCACTATCCCCTCCGAACAAGTCCGAAATAAGATAACGACTTGGAATAAAGCTGCGATCGAAAATATTCTCGCAAAGTTTTTCATACGCCTTTTGACTGTCGACCAGAACACGCCAAAAATTTTTTTCTCTCTTTCTTTCTTTTTTCTCTGTATTTTACCTTGTTTCCTTCCTCATGTCGTCCTCATCCAGCACTCCATTCTCGAACCAGCCTTTCCAATTCGTAGTCCCGCTGCACCTCAGCCTATCAAGACGAAGGAACAGACGGAACGCGAAAAGGAATTGGAGCAAATCGAAACGAACCTGCTCATGGATCCGACTTCGGCGGCGGATATTGTGATGAAATAATGTCCGCCCCCCTTCCTCCGTGATCTCGCCGCCAAAATCGCCGGAAGAAAGACACTGGGAGTGGCAAAACCCACCTCCGGAGTCCTTAGCCATAGCGAAGATGGAGACGAAACAACCTCAGGTGGAAGAGGTGCGCATTCCACGACTCCCCTCACCACTAGCCTGCCTACAAGCCATCTGGGAGCTCAAACTCCCCGATGTATAGGAGGCAAGGCCCTTAACACTGACCGATCCCGCCGTCCTGTCTCACCTTCCCATCCTTACTATCCGGCCCCACACCAACGACCGCCGAGAAGAAGGGGACAAAACAGCAGGGATACCTACCAGGCCCGGCTAGACGCTAGGAAGCAGTCCTATGAATGCGTCGGGGCTGCGGTAGGCTCGGCCCTCGCTAAGTGGGAACGAGACCAACGACAGTAGACTCGATAAGTCCCCCCAGGCACGCGACTTATCATTTTCGCGGCGTGAAAACTGGGGGGGAGTAGCTGTGGGGACATAACTCGTATGAGGTTTTAGGGGCTCGCACCCCTCAACGACAGTCGCTGCCCAAAGGCTGGCAATATTCGTCTCTATGACGTTAAACTAATACACACGAATGCGTTTGTATGTTCGTACCTGTACGTACGTACAGGTAAGATACATTGTATGAGTCGAGATCAATTACCTGATAACGATCTCGGTAATGTCACGACTCGGTACCAAACGCACTGCGTCGTTTCTTATCATCTCGACGGAGACAGGAAACGACGCAACGTATGACATAATTACGTATACATACGTACGTATGTGTGTCCGTGTGCGTGTGCCAAATTCGGTATATAACTCTCAGAACCGGCTCAAAAATCGCCAGTGTTCGCCGAGGATTTGGCTCTCCCATACTTATTCGTATGAAGTGGCAGAACACGCAAATACTGTTGAAGACCTTCTAGTGTGAATATCTCTCACGACAAGGTATTCCACACTCTTGTATCACAAATAATTTCTCACTCGTTTATCGCCTTTTCTCACACCTTAGAAATCTCTCCACCTTTTTATTTTCTCACATGCTTCATTGGTTCCTCAGTTTCCTGACCCATTTAATTTTAACTTATTAATTTTTTTTTTTCCTAAAAATTCCAATTGTCACGCCAAAGATTTGAAACCTTAACCCATACGTTGGTAAGTAGTTATTTACCAACCAAGGCCCATATTCACAAATATTACTTTAACCTCCCTTCACTTAAACTTCACTTTAAAAAGTTTTTTGCACAATTTTGTACTTAAAAATGTGGGAACATTGTATCTCTTATAAGAGTTCCAATGTAAAAATAAAATGTTACCACACTCTTTAATACAAAATTGTGTCAAAAGTCATTTTTAAGTGAAGTTTAAATGAAAGGAGGTTAAAGTGACGTTTGTGAATATGGGCCTAATCTACGAGACCAGACGCCAGTATGACGAGTTTTTTTTTTATTTGCGTGCATCAGTTAATTTTTTTCAACTTTATTGAAAATCTGCTTATATATTAGTTAAAATTAAAATTTTCTTCGGATGCTGGGTCAGAGGGAAGTTTTGGATTCTATTTTTCTATATTTATTTTTAATTTTTGCCAATTTCCTTTTTTATCTCCCCTTTTTCATCATTTTTTCACTTTTTTTTTTTTTTTTCAAATAATTTTTTAACTTATTTTCTGTTTTTTTCTCTTATGCTCAAATAGGCATTCGTAAAATTGTTGCAAAAAGTATCGTAAAACAAGTGCGAAAAGTAGGTGATTTAGATATAAGTCGGTTTTTGCTGCAGACCATACTAGTATCAATCACCAACTTTGCAGGCGTGTCACACACTGTTTTTGCAAAAACACCTCCCTTCCTCCCACCAAAAAAGGAAAAAAATGAAAAAATTTGATATTTATTTCGATCTAAATAATAATTAATAATTTTGCTTTTCATTGACCGAATAATCTCCCAACCCGTCTCATACCCACCTCAGAAAAATGATTCAAAAAAATTTTTATAACTAAATAATTAATTGAATAATTTTACTTTATAAAAAACAAGAAACTTCGAAATTAGTCAAGCTGTGCAAGAAAGTGATTGAGCCATGAAAAAAAGTATTCAAGCCGTGCGAGAAAGTCAACTCAAAAGTGCGCATGCGCTCAACAATATTTTTCTGCGTTATACTACTGAAATTTGCTTCTTTTTGTTCAGTCAAGGGGTATTAAAAAACGTATTTTTTAGTCAAGTGTTGCACAAAAGAATCAAGGAGTGAGAAAAGTAAGAAAAATGAAATTGAGGAGTGAGAAAGGTAATAAAACTGAAATTGGCTGCTTTCATCACGCCCGTATGTGCCTCTAAAATACTTCATTTCAAAATTTTTCCTTTAGTTAAAATAAATATGTGTTTTTGTATAATTTTAATGTTCTGAATGAAAATTTATTATTAATTTCACATTTTGGCGTCGGGATTTTGAAAAAAAAAAAAATTTCCAGTAAGTATGTAGTAAGAAAATAAGCATTTTACCCAAATACAGCTTACAATATAGAACATATAATAATGCAAACCTTAATTTTTTAACTTTTGGTTAAAATTACATCAATTTAGTTCTCAGTTTTTATCATAGTGTGAAGCACTTCATCCCCATTCGATTTATTTGATCCCTCAATATTTTTAAAATCACTGAATTATCCCAAAATTTGACATTCCATTTAATGAAAAACACAATGTGTGTTCCCGAAAAATAATATTTCTTAATTCTTTACCTCCATATTTGCTTATAAATCCGGGAATGTTTTGTTTTTTCTAGAAATTTCAACATTTAAGTCGCTTTTGAAAGAAAAAAAAAAAATTATATCTGCATTATGTTGTCACTAATCATGTTGATTTTTCATCAAAATATGTTTTTGAAAAATTTTACGTATATTTCTTCTAAACAAATGTATAATTTATTTTTCTCTAAATTCCTTTTATTTCGTTCCCCATCAAATCAACGTCGCCCTTTGATAAAAAAAAAAAAAAAAAAAAAAAAAAAAGGGAAAAAATTCAACAAAATGCGGTGAATCTGCTCGCTATCTCTTGTCTCATACCTACGGGGATCTCGATGAAATAATCAACTTTTCATTCGATAGCAAAGAGAAAAAAACAAATTTTCTACCCTTTTTTTTCCTTACTATACACCTTAAAACATTTATTTTCAAAGCAAATCGCTTACACTGGCAATAAAATTTCGAATATTTTAGGGAAAAAGCAAAAAATATAATAATGAAAGTGAAACACGTGACGAAAGGTAAAAAAGAAAGACTGACAGGATGAAAAAAAACTGAAAAAAGCAAAAAAACACCCTAAACTTGTATACATTAAACTGATCAATTTCCAGTTTTATGACAGTATATCATTTTTAGCAGGTTTTTGATGTGTAAACACTTTAGGGCTAGGTCTATGATAGGGGGAGCTAAATAATATTTTGCATAACTATAATTCTTACAAGTTTTACAATTATAACTCTCATTTATGTGTGTTACATGAAATGTAGGTGTGTGGTTGTGAGCGGAACTCACACCTTTTTTTTTGTTCTATAATGAGTACATATGTATAGGAATGCCCTTTAACCTGAAAATAGAAATATAGAAAATAAAGGGAAACATAAATTTAAATTTTTTTTAAATAGATTCTTATTTTTTGTTGCCATTTTTTATTTAATGAACGAAGAAGGGAGGGAAAAAAAGAGAGATCTTAGAAAAGAATTTTGAAATGAAATATTTTACATTGGTTTGATTAATGTAAATGCTTGGTATGAATTTTTGTATCTATAAATTTTGTTTGTGCCTTATCTATATCTCAATAAAATGAGACTGAAATATAATAAGCAGTTACAAATGATTGCATGCTTAAAATATGGTAAGGTGTGGTCTTTGACTATATATAATTATATGGACTGAACATAGTGATAAGAATGTGAAGACAAGATATCTCTTATAAATAAGTATAATTGGAGGAAGAAGGTTTTTCTGGTTGTGCTTTATATCGCAACAGTTTTTGGACACTGTTCATGCATGAATGATCAATAATAAGTAAAAAGTAAAGTAATTTTAACCAAAATTAAAAATTTTCAGTATTTAATTAATGTTAAAGTTGCCAAACTTTTAGTAATAAAAATCACCTTCCTTCAACTGTACTTATGTTGCCTTTACCTGCACAGTATGGCTATCCCTAGAAAGCTATCAGTCCATATCGGGTGTGCTCCTAAATAAGTGATGAACTCCTCCAACCTTCTATCCTGTGCTTCCACCAGAGATGGTTGAATGTATGACAACTTTAGTTTTGGTTTTTTGGGGTTTTCTCGATATGCTTGCCTAAATGATGTCTAACCAATGAACGTAGGTACTTCATTATAGAAATAATAAACATGAAATTTGAAAAAAAAAGTCGCTAAACTTTTTTTTATTAAATAACTATTAAGTATAGAGCTTTAGTTCAAGGGAGTATAAAGACTTTTTTTTCTTTCAAAAATCCTAGTAATAATCTATATTATTACTGACTGCGTATGGAGGAGGTTATATGTTTGGTATGTCTATCTGGAACTAATGGAATTCCATTCACTCGGAACAAGTTTTTTACATTATTTATAGATTTTCATTAAAGTAGGCTCAAAATGTTCCTGACCATCTGGATAATGTCTTAGGCTATTCATATTTAAAAATTAAAAAATTAGAACGGTGTAATTGAAGAAAATGAGAATTTAAAGATTTAAAAAATCAGTGTTATAAATTCGGACATATCCACCAATAAGAGCTACTCATTCAGATTAATGCTGTTGGTTTTTTATTTTAAATAAAATTTATTTTATATAATACATGATCAGAAAGGCAATGTTTACACGGATATTTTTCCAGCCAAAATTAGCAATTATTGATGAAGCATATAAGGTCAAGGAGTAATGACAATGTTCATGTAATTTCATGAATTTGTTCATAAGGTTAGAAGTTTATTAAGTAATAACTTTGTTTCTTAAGTTTCAGAAGTATTCGCATCAACGACCATGGGGCTGCGGTTAAAATTTTGTCCATTAAAATGATACAAAATTTGAAGCTAGTAGACATACTTCGTGTCTGTGAAATATTTGAATCTGACAAAAAATAAAATTTTTAAATATTAGCTAAATGATAATTTTATTAATTTTTTCTTTCAGTAAAAAATTGAGAATAATTATTTTTGGTAAAAATTTTTGGACTTAAATTTTCAAGCTGTTAAAATATTTTCAGTGGTCGAGTTTGGTACTTAATTAATTTCAAAAGTTTGAATATTTTACAAAAAATTTAAATTTTACAATTTTCCTAACTAAGTTGTGGCAGTTCCACATAATTTCCAAGTCCCTGCAATTAGTTCCAGTCCATAAGTTGGTGAAAATTATTGACATTTTTGGTAAACTCATTTGTCAATCAGTTCAAGTATGTTATAAGTATTTTCTGGTAACCTATGGTCATTTAGAAAAGTACAAATTACAACAAGTTCTGATAGTTCGGTGGTACGAATTTATAAGAAATAATATTGGTCGGACATGGTAATTAAATTTGCAATTTAAGTTGGAAATAAGGTAAGAGTTGTAACAATAATTTTTGGTCCATTAAAATTTTGTTTTATGATTAATTGTGAACTTTTTATCATGGTTTCCTAATATTCTTAAGATGGGTTGAGGTGATGATTAGGGTGACTGTGTATTGAAGAAGAGTGAGACCCAAAATAAGAGAATTTGGTAATATGAAAATAATTATTGGCTCCAATGGTTGGGAATAGTGGAAAAACCTGTGGAGTACTGTGGAGTCCCAGATTTTAGTTTATCCAGATACTTACAAAGAAATAAACTTTTTGTTTTATTAAATTGTGGTCCCATTTTTGGCCATTCAAAACACATAACGGTCCTAATGTGGGTGAATTTCTCATAAATGAAACCATCCTGAGGGGATAGAGAATTTTTATCCTTTATTTAGAATACCACCCCTCATTATATTCTGGTTGTAAAACCTTTTGTATCTATTAATTCCATTTCTACCTCTCATTTTGAATCTTATTTTATTGTACTTATGTTTGTGAAATGTCTAAACTCTAAAATGTAAGTTTACTGTGCGTTAGGCACTAGAAAGGACGATGGAATTTTAAGGAGTGTTGCAGCAGACGATCAGAACGAGTAGGTACTTACGTGCAAGTAATGTTGTTTGAATACCTACTCAACAAAGAGGGTGACTCACCAACAGTGACACAAAATGTCCATGCACTGCATCCATAAATCCACAAATCTAGTCGTAAGCACAAACTGAGCCTCGGTCTGAACTGAACCTAAGAATTTATTTTTCTCTTTTCGGTCGTTATAGTTTACTGGAAAATTGAAACAAAAATGAGGCCTTTCAACCAGACAATACGGTATTAATAAAGAAAAAGTAATCGAAAAACAAATTTTCCCCTTTCTATTCTTCACTTTTTTTTCTTTTTTTTTTTGTATTGATCAAAGGCCGCACCTCGTGAAAAACGTTGCTTCATCTATTTCACTCGTCGACCTAATTTATTTTTATTAAATTTCCCCTTTGCTCTTTTGGCAGTTTTTTTTTCTTGTACTTTCGATGACGAGTATTTTTATTTTCATTTTTCTCTTTTTTCCATCATCATCATCATCGTCTTCATCGTCGTCGTCCCTTTCATAAATAGGTACACGAAATTTTCAACAACCTTTTGCCAAAACGTTTATAAAAGAACTCGGTTTCCATTTGTCGGCTATATCTTAGTCGAATAGACATTTTCAAATGGCCACTCATGCGAGAAACCATCAACTTTGAGCAGAGTCTATCACTCGACGAAAATCATCATTTACGAGTTTTACCTTAGAAGCGTCTTTCTCTTCTGTAGAGGAAAAAGAAAAAGATGAAAAAAAAAGGATAGAGAGAGAGAGAGAGAGAGAGAGAGAAAAAACCAACTTTCCAACATCGAAGAAATATTATAAGGGGCGTATTTTAATTACACTCGCGTGGCCATCGAAACGGATAATTGCTAAAGTTTTTAAGTCTTTTGAGAAATGGTATTCGAACCAGTCACCGTATAAGTATTTGGGATGAGTTTTAAATGCGTGTACCTTTTCTAGACGAGATGAACACTAACGCTGCTGGAAAAGTATTTTGAAAAAATATGTCGACCTCCATTAAATTAAAGCGAAATACCTCTGTCGTTATTTGGGTCATCGTTGCTGTAATTGCGTGTAGGTTCTTTCATTATCTATCTCTTTACAAAATTATGGTGCTAATGCAGTTACCCTTCTGAAAAATAATGTATTCTTTCAAAATATACTTTGATATCCTTTATGAGAGCTGCCTGTCTATGAATAAGTCTGTATCTTTGATTTGAAAAATATAAATTTCATAAAAAATATCTACCTTTGGACTGTTCGATTTGAAAAAATGTGAGATCATAGTTCATTAAAGAGTGTTCAGTTTTGAGGAGAGCACTCAGAAAAAAAAAGTACAGTTTTCACACTTTGTAAAACCTAGAGGAAGGCATTGAAAATGAATAAAAATTAAAAAAAATTAAGAGTTCATTTTTTGTTTTCTTTCATTTTTGTGTTTGCTCCATAAACAAGAAAACAACGTTACCATCTCCATTTTATTTTTCATTAACATTTTCTCCTTCCATTTTTTTTACCATCATTATCTACCCCTTCTTATACAATTAACACATAAAACATTGGTAAAAATTGAGTGGCGGACACTTTTTCACTACTCGACTTGAGAAGTATTTTCAATACTAAAAAAGCCTTTCCTGACCCAACCCGGGTTGGATAAAAAGTTTGGTTCCAAAAATACAAGAGTATTTGTATTGGATGTTCTCTCGTAAAAAAGTCATTTCTCTACTTGAGTTATCAATTTTTCAAATTTTTTCTCTTCGCAAAACTGACAATGAACTGGAAATGAAGGGAACAACTAACCAATAACTTTTAACAAACTTCTCTAGAACCAAAACAGGAAGTACAGTCATGTACTTTTTTGCAGGGCAATGGAGAGGAAATTTGGACACAGTCTGGAGAAAAAATTTATGGTCCCCCTAAAAAATTTAAAATCTCATCTATATTCAGGTGTAGCATCTAGGATTTATTTAATTATTCGTGGGAGGGGTTTTACAATATTGGGGAAGCCCATTTCACAATCAGAGTTATCAATAAAATGTTTTTAAAGGTTTTTCTGTAGATTTTTCATGAAAATCTACTTATTTTTATCTTTTCTTTGAAAATGTCGGATCCGAAGGGAATTCCCTTCCACCACTCACCAGTCCTGCTTTTTCACCATATCGAACACAGCTACTATTTTAAAAATATGGCATCCAAAAACATAGGTATCTTACCAAAGATTTTCTTATTTCTCATGCTTGAAATTTTTGTACAAAATTAGGCCCAAACCCAACCAATTTGTTTTGGGATTACAAATATGATTCCATACTGGTGAAAAAAATTTTACTCAGTTAATCTTGTCTTATCAGAATGTGTCTGAGCATAAAAAGAGAAAAAGTTTATGAAAAATAGGCCAGCTAAATTGGATAAAAAAAGGGTGTGTTGCTCAGTAAAATAAGGGAAAACGTTTTTCTTCAGAATCTGGTAGTTTAAAATGCTCTCTTTTAAACAAATAGAAAATCCTTAAAATCTGATCATGGCTTCATCCAAAAAAATTGACTTTTTATGCTCCCCAGCAGGTTTTTAGTGATATACTCTGTTCCTAAGAATGATACAAAACAATTGTTCAAACAAATAATAAAGTAAATAAAACTTTCAAAAAAACAGATATAGTAACATTTTTTTGTAAATACCACAGAAAGCCTACAAAATGATCCCAATGGTTGCACATGCCACAGCTGAAGGTGTATTGTACAGGATGAAACCAAGTCTTCCTTATGCATACTACATTGCAGTATATCCTGTTAACTGATAGGCCTACCACATACCTAATACAAATTAATTAAGAAAAAAAAATTTTGAGCATGTACATGTGTGGGAGTGTGTATAATGGATGTATTTTTATTTGCAACTTCGTAACTTCAGAAACACTCAACAGAACAAGTTTAAATTTTCTGTACATATTTTTGCTGTCCCAAGGAAGGTTCTAAGCTTACTCAAAAGTTTCTAAGTCAAACAATTTTCATGCGTATAAAAATTCAATTTAGTTTTTTTGTTTAGAAATACAGTCTGTTTTCAATGACATTTTACCTAAAATTACTTTGGTCTAAGCTGCCTAGAAAATTCACAACTTTTCTCCTATAGAAACTATAGACTTTCAAGTTGACTTAAAACTTTTCTAAGCACAATAGAAATATGCGTAGAAAATTTATGCTTATTCTGTTCAGCGGTTCTGAAGTTGTGGTGTTGCAAATGAACATAAATAAATATACATGCACACACACACACACACACACACACATATATATATATATACGCATACACACGCACAAAAATAAAAAATTTTCTATTTACATGTACAAGGTATATGGTAGGCCTATCAGATTGACAGCGTATATTGGCATAGTATTCATAAGGGAGACTCAGCCTTATCCAGTACAGTACACCTTCACCAGTGCAATATGTGCAAACTTTGGAGTCTTTTTGTTGACGTCTATGATAGTTACAAAAAAATACGAAGAAATTATTATATTAAACCGTATCTTTTGCCACTGTTTAATGATACAACAAGTTTAAGATCCGGATATTATAGGTACGAAGTACTAATTTAGAACAGTAAGTACATGCAAGTGTATATTATTCTTTTGCAGGTAAAATATGTTGGGATAGAAAATCTATAATTAGCAATCATAATAAAATGTTTGGAAAGAAAATAAAATAATATTTGTGCTTTTATGTCAGGCCTAGCTCACCTATTAAAAAAAATATTTAAATTTTGAAGTAGGTATGTCATCATTTTCCTCCATAATTTCATACAAAAATTCAGGGAATGATGAAAAAAGTTTTCAAATACTTTGATGGTCGCTTCAAGATTAGACGCTTTTAATAAATTTGTAGATTTGGTGCTGGCATGAAATTAAACTATCTACCGCAGTTTAACCCATATGGGTATATATAACTCGACTGGTGGGAGGGCTGGATGAATTAAGATAGCCCACACAGATCACAAAGGAATCATTGGAAGATTAATTTTTTGAAAACGCGAAAAAAAATCAATGAAAATGAAAAGTTTTTCAGAATTTAACTCATTTATAATTTTTAGCGTTGAAAATGCTTCTCGAGTCGAGTTGTGAAAATTTGTCCTCCGCCTATAATTTTTACGCGTGAATTGTATGAGAAGGGGTAGATAACAGTGGTAAAAAAAGTGGAAGGAGAAAATGGTTATGAAAAATAAAGTGGAGGTGGTAACGTTATTTTGTTGTTTATGAAACAAATACGAAAAATGAACAACTCTTAATTTTTTAAAATTTTTATTGATTTTGAATGCCCTCCTCTCGTTGTTTCAAAGTGTGAAACATATAAATTTTTTTTATTTTTCCAATCTAAACTGAAAACAGCAACCACATCGATCATGCATTTACAAATACCTACGATGTGTGTAATGTATTCTCTGTTTTAGGTATTTTAAAACTCTTTCGTTCGATTCCCCCCTCCCTGGGAAGCTGCTTCGACCTAAACTGATTAATTTTTCACATTTGCACTACGTGGGTCACGAAAATTAATTTATTTTTTTCCATCACTTGATAATGGTGAATTTTTTCGGAGGCGTCATTCGTCACCCGGATTAAACAGATTTTCAATTTTTATTTTCATTTTGTATTTACCAACCCTGGCTCCAAAATTATTGTTTGTCCGGCCAAGATCGATTCTAGCAAAGCAATTGCTCAGCACTTGATAAAACACTGAAAAAACCAAACCCTCAAATGTGTCCCCTAAGAAAATAAAAAACATTATCAATCTACCTAACACATTTTCATTTTTTGAGTCTCCCTGCACCCTGAAAAGGTGTACCCGAAAAATCGGAGCCAAGAATGATATAGGTATAGTATAGCCTACTTAAATAGATATAGTAGCCTACTTAATTTCTTAAGAATTGAGCATTGATTGCAACAATAATTTCGTCCATTCGCGATAACTATTACCATAGCATAACAGTCCCTAATCCTCTCTACATTTCACGAGATTTCGATTATACAGGGTGTCCGGTGGAGTGGTACGAAATTAATTTGAAGAGACGGTACACAAAATTTTGTATTTACATGGATCTGATTTTCCCGTTGCCGGATGCAAAAGTTTTTCTTTAAAACACTCGTACCTATGAGCAAAAATTTTGTATTCTGTGAACTTTAGATTAAGCGCTGCAGCTCCTTCAATTTTGAAAATCGGCAAATTCTGAAAAGGTGTTTTTCGTTTATCTCGTCGAGTTACAACCACTTTCTGAAATTTAGGAAATTTAATTTTCTAAATTTCAGTTGGGAAAAAATGGAAAATTTTACATCGCTTTCATCACTAAACTTGTGGTAACGTGTGTTTCAAATATAGGGGGTCTCTTTTTCTACCATTTAAATCGCAAATAGCCTAATAACTTGTACTAGAAAATCTCACAATTGAATCTTCACAGTTTTTTTAAAATTCCTTGTGGTACACAGTCATTAAGTATTTTATGTCTATTAGAAATCAGACCTATATGACGTATACAGGGTGTTCACACTTCAACTGCCCCATAGGAAAATACACGTTTTTTGTTACTAAACAAAAAATTTTCGTTGTTGTTTGAATCCACAGCATTTTTTTACGTTCTCGGCGAGAATGTTATCTCCTATAAATACAAAGTTGTCCACCACTCGAATGAACATTCTATAATCGAATGTTCTATTAATATTTTCTTATTTTTCGACTTTTTGATCCCCTCTCCCCGTTACTTTGCACAAATATCATCGATTTTTACAGCAATCGGTTTTATCTTCTTGACTACTTTTTTATCCATCCTTTTTTATAGTTTTAGGGGGTTTCAAAATACCATAAGCCATTTATGGTAAAAACGAAACCGTTTCTTATTCGTCGTCGTCGCCTTTATCTCCAACTGTAATCATCGTCCAAATTGACCGCTTAGCAAAAACTGCTGCTTGCTAAATTTTTACTTCCCCCTTTTTCAGCAGCCCTTAAGCATTATACGACTTTCAAAATTGTGCGAAAATGGCGCCGATTTTCGAACGAATGCCGGATTTGCAAGATTCGCATCTCGAACGCGTATAAAAGTAAAGCCTCTTTCGACTATTTTACATTGCCTATTTTTGCACGCGATACACTCGCTATCCCATACAGTGTAGGCCTATACCCTCGACGACGTTTAATTACAACTTTGTTAACGAAAGGTGAGCTTAGCCTTTGGAAAGGGGAAAAAACAACAACAACAAAGAACAAGGATAGAAGAGATCGTCGGTGGTGTACTTCCACGAGGACGGATTAGTTCTTCGCGGTAGTCGTCCACAAATTAGGCGCCACCGCGAAAAAAAAAAACATTAAACATGAAAAAAAAAAAAGAAGCCACCAGCACCGGTCGGTTGATGCGACCTTTTTGCAACCTTTTGCAACTCCTTTCCCCCCTTCAGCCGTCTCCGCTGCTCGTCACCTAATCGAGCAACGTTCACATTCGCCCCTAATCCGAATTAACTCGCACTTTTATAACATTATTATTAGCGCCTATTGGCCTCCTAAGTAAAATTTATCATCGTTCAACCAACCGTAGTTGGTTCTATACCTAATGCTACAAAAAAGAAAATGTTTGACGCAGCCAAGCTCAGCCAAGCTCGACTGGAAGAGTCGGTTTTCGATAGTCGCAAAAATTTTAACAAAAAATGATGACTAAAGTGGTAGGTATGTTATAGAAAAATGTGCGAAACTAAAAACACTAGAACCTAGGTACTCGCTCTTATGTAAGTATGTGGCTGCGTTTGATATGGCAAAATGTGCTGTACTACAAAGTTCAAGTTTTGGACGAGTTCTATTGGAATTTAGTTCTGGATTGAATATTATTGTGGCGGCTACTACACGTCGGCGTATAAAGATCTCACCTCCCTCATTCACTGTCACCCGGCATCGTGGCCGAGTGAGAACAGTGCCGTATTTTGGTGGGGATGAGACGCGGCAGTTTATGTATTCAGTCTGTATGAGTTTGAATCCTGTACCATCTGAATACCTAAAGTGGTGACCCCGATATGATGCGGGAGAAGGGAACAACACCCTGTCTTGGACACGCAAGCCAGTTGGTAGTACATTACCTCACCACTGTCAAAATGTGATGATGTTGTAGGTTATGTGCCATGGAACGGAGATGAGGGTAGGCATCTACCACACTCCAGTGCACACACCTACTGACAGCGCCTCTGTTTTGGTTGTACTACACTCCGCTATACTGGGGGAATGGTGTGGCAGCTGCCACATGTCGACGCATAAAGACCTCATGTCCCTCGTTCACCATCACCTGGAATCGTGACTGGGTGAGAACAGTGCCGTATTTTGGTAGCAGTGAGGTGGGGTAGTTTGGGTATTCAGCAGGTACTGGTTCGAATCCCCATACCATCTGAATACCTAAAATTAAGGTGATTTAAAATGACTAAATATAGATGCAAGGACAAAAAATGATAAAATAAAATGTAGGTATATTCAAGGCCGTACCTAGTTTTTTTGCCGCCCTGTGCGAACAAACTTTTTGGCGCCCTCCCATTATCTAAATCAGAATGATATTCTTTGTCCTTGTCCAGACAATGTATCAGACAACGACAATGTATTAGGTATATTAAGTTTTTTTTAGGGTATTTTCCAAAGGAAAATACAACTATTGCATTCAGTGCAATGACGGGACCCGCCAATCTTGGGTCGTAAATCAAGAATATATAGGTCATTCCAATTTCTCTGAACACAATATATATATATTTCCACTTTTTGCTCATTTTGGAACTTTTTGAAATTCTGTGAACCCTCCGCTGTTCGACCTATGACAGTGAAACTGGGGGTAGTTTTAGAAGAATTCCTGGGATACACATTCGTGTTAAAATTTTTGAAATTAATTTGTTAGTTTTTGAGGAATGGGTTCTCAAAGTGTTGCAAACCCAGCATGTTGTCATCACGATAACTCTCGTAAAATTGTATATTTTGGCTTGAAATTGTTATGGTAGTTTCAAACTATTTGGGACTGGTTTGGTATTGAATTTGAGTGAAATCGGTTGACTGGTTTTTGAATGACAGCCATTACAAATTTGACATTTTTTACTGATTTAGGCATTTTTTAGGAGTCTGTGGAGCCTCCGCTTTTTGACTTATGGTAATTAAACTTAAGATAGTGTTAGACGCTTTCATGGGCAACACATTCGTGTTAAAATTGTTGAAATTCATTCAGTAGTTTCGGAGGAAGGAGTTCTCAAAGTTTTGCAAACCCACCATGTTGTCATCATGATAATTCTTATAAATTAAAAGATTTGGCTCGAAATTTTTATGGTAGTTGGAGACTATTAGGGACTGGTTTGGTTTTGAATTTGAGCAAAATCTGTCCGCTGGTTTTTGAATGGCAGCCATTACAAAATTTGACACTTCTGGAAAATACACACTTACTGCGGTTGATGCATGCCAGAGATTTTTTATTTTTATTTTTGGTTAGTATGGCGCCCTTGCACTCTGCCCCCCTGTTCAAATGCACAGATCGCATGTACCTAGTTAAGACCCTGGGTATATTAAAACAATTTTTAAAAATCATATTCACTTAAAACGCACTAAAAAATCTATATTATCAAAACTCAATGTACCTAAGCATAATTGTTTGCTGATAACTTCAGAATTGCTTGGCAAATCAAAATAAAATTTTCAATATCTATTTGTGTTATTCCAAAGTATGTTTGAAGACATTGTCAATGTCTTTAACCCTTCCAGAGGCAAAATTGTCCATTTTTATCAAAATTTGCCATTTAAGATACAAAAACACACAAAAAAGAATAAAAGAGAATGACAAAAATGGCAAATTATGAAAGCAACGCAGATAAAGCTGCGGGTAACATCTATTAGAAAATAATTTTTAATACTTCTATACTGTTGAAAATTTCCAATATTTTGTGAATGACAGAAATAAAAGTGTGGGGCGCTCAAAACAAATAGCTAGTAAGTGTAACGGCCAAAAGAGGTGGTAATGTACCTAATTAGAACCACTTTCGGTATTGCACCATACACGAAATATCATGTACTAATAAAAGCAGTAATACTTCTGAAATAATTTCAAGTTTATCATCCACACACTATCGTGGACCTTAACATTAATTAGAGACTCAATAATATTTCAAACCCATGAGTGAGTTTACACATTTAATAAAATAATAATTTGTACATCACAGTACATACATATACGTTAATATTTATACATATACAATCACAATTCAACAAGCAAGACTATCTGTTCACAAGAGACTTCTACAAGAAAGGTTCCAGGTACTTAGAAGTAGCTGTCGAGGAACTGTCGAACTGTACTGTCTTATTCCACTGAATCGAGGGGTTATATACTCGGTCAGGGTATGAAAACGTACGTGTCGGATAGGTAAAGTGAAGTAGGGTGTTGTTATTATAGGGTTGTGCTGACTCGTCGAGTACTCGAGGGACAGGCACAATTAGGTCATGAATATACAGAAAGTATATCTATATTCATAAAATCAAATACGGGTAATTTAATGGTTGTTTATAAAGAGTTATAGGATGATTATTGTTGATAAATATCTACGTTTTTGGTATTTGAAAATGTGTGAACGAATATGTTCGTCATTTCTAAAAATAGACGAAAATATACGTTACAGTAAGTATGTTATAAGTATTTAATTAATTACTTCTCGACTGGGTGCTCATCAGTTTATCACTATTGTAACCTCATAATAGGAGGTTAATAAAAATTAACAGTATACCTATATTAAAATATTTCTCTAAGTGCCCCAAACTTTTTGTTCTCTCATTCAAAAATGGAAGCATTATGAATTATTTTCTATTTTTTTTTAGGCATTTTAAATGAAAATGTGGTTTTTAAAAGTTTATTCAATATTATATTTTATTGAAGTGATACTTCATTACCATCGGTAGTGAACTTGTATGACTTTGACACCACAAATTGTTAATGGGCTAAAAAGAATCAGACGCTGTTGATTGCAATGTAGAGGCTGGAGCCATTACTAGCTAAAAATATTTGAGGTTGGTGTATTGAACAGTAAAGGTCTTATTTGGTTTTTTTCAATTGGTATAGAAAAAAAGGAAAGAAAGAGGTTTGGGGTAAATCCTCCATTATAATAAAGAATAACAAATGGGTGTACAGAGGGCAAATCCCTGATAAAAAAAAAGTGGCTTATAGATTGTGTAACAGTATAATCATTACAAAATAATATACGAAAATATTATCTTTTTTTAAGTATATAATATTTGAAATAATTATAAAAAAGGGTATCTATGTTGTTACAAGTTCAGATGAAATTAACAGAATGAATTATACAGAACATTAGACTAATAACTAAAGGTGATAGTTCGGATGGTTTGAATTAGGTGTTATGGGAGATATGAATATGATTGGATGTTAAGGAAAACGTAGTTTGGATAAAATTAATGAAACGTAATAGAAATGACATAAAGTAAGAGTGTTTAAGAAATTAGTATAGGAATTAGAATAATTGCAAAGTACTGAAATATATTTGGAGAAAAGGTGATATCATGAATAAGGATGAGTTTATAGAGACGAGATGGTAATGTCATCAGACAAGTCCAGACTTGAAAGACAAGTCTGAATTAGACTGCAAAATGACGTGAGTAAAAAGAAGAATAAATGTAGAAAAATATGGTGAATAATATAGGAAAATATGAATATGGAGTAGATGTATTAATTATGTATAAAAATATCATTACAGATTGTTATCTACTTTCACATTGTAGTTTATTTTGTGATACTTTAGCATTCAACAAGTATGTCTTTTGGGCGTTGATTTTAAATTTGACGTTTATTTAACCACATTCATCGATACCCAGGGGCTTCAAAAAGTGGCCAAATTTGAACTTCTCATATTTTGTTGCATGATCCGTATATTGAGTATGATTTTTGGGTCGCTGGTTTCAAGTTTCACATTCATTTATTTTTTTGTTATTCAACCCATTCTGTATGTTTTTTGAGGCTCTGATTTCATATTTGACATATTTTATTTTTTAATGTAGGAAACAAAAATTAAAAAATGGGTGTTTGTAAGGAGCATAATTCGTTTTTAAGGAAAGATTACATGAATTCAGGAGTATTTCGCAATATCTCGTAAGAAGTTTTACTTCTTACCGCGTGTCCCACAACACACACAGTTTTTTTGATAAGAAAGTAATGATAAAACATATAAAGGGCACGTGATACTAATTTGACCACATTGAGATATACTTCACATTTTCGTCAGTTACGCGACAGAATATTGCCACGGATTTTTGTAAGAATTTATTCCCATATGTTTACGTATTGCAGCTAAAATTTCAATAATGGTTCATACAATAAAAAAAAATTTTTTTCAACATAATAATCTCTGAATATTGACAATCATTGCAGTCGAGCACTGAGAAGCAATAAAATTTTGGAGTATATATGGGATTTATTGCTAAAAGAAAAAGAAAAAAAGGAAGTAATGCCGACTGTGGTTCAAATCTACAATTCTCGAGGACAAATTCTTCAAAATTAAGTTTAAAAGTAATAGAGGTCATCACGATGTCACTAGCAATCAGAGTAGGTTACCAAATTTCACGACAACTGAATAAAATTGTGCCCTGTGTCTTGTTAAAAAGAAAATTATAAATTAAGCCTACCAATAAATATGACTGTTCGATGCCATTAAATTTGGTGTATATTAACATGAAACCAAAAATTATTTGTTCTTGATTCAATGTTTCATCATGAGATAAATTTTAAATAGCTGTTTTTCATTTACAAACCTGCTAAAAATTCTCAAAATTATAAAGACGCCCTTCCCTTTCAAAAAAAAAAAAAAAAAAAAAAAAAAAAAAATCGATTAAAGAGGAAAAGGAAAAATATTAAGGAAAATGAAGTTTTTTTTTTTTAGTTTTTGTTTTTGAATTATGAAAAAACCACGACCATAAGAATACAGCGTGAATGACGGGGAGGGTGTACCACTCGTTTGCGACGAGTTAAGAATTTTAATTGTAGAATTTGTTGAGGACACACGGTCTGGGAAAAGGGGTTCGCAAAACGCAAAAGCAGCATTGCGGGCCAATTTTTTTTTTTTTTAATTAAAGGCTACAACAGCCGGCAGACGGGCCGTGTAACCAACTTTTTCGCACCCGCCCATCCCTGTAAGTTATTAATTCGCGTCATTTTTTCAACCCCTTATCACGACACCGCATCGTTCTACTCCCCTCGAATATTTCTCTTTTGCACACAACAACCCCTTCACTCGCGCTCTCCCTCGGGATAACTTTAACCGTTACTTTTGTCAAACTTTAATGTGTCACCGTTTGCAGCGAAAATTGCCATACGCGAGTTTTGTATTTTACTCG
Source organism: Ericerus pela (assembly GCA_011428145.1). Lineage (NCBI taxonomy): Eukaryota > Metazoa > Arthropoda > Insecta > Hemiptera > Coccidae > Ericerus > Ericerus pela. Next base: position 4,593,083 of record WOFM01000637.1, read on the forward strand.
TGTCATCGTGCAGCAGATCGAAGGTACTGGAAACTTTTCTACAGTGTTGAGTGAAGAAAAAGTGGAAGAAAAAAAAGAAATCCACTATACAGACTGCATTAATGGGGCCACTGAAACGAGTTTGTTGACTACCACAAAATTGTAACGCAGCGAAACATTGCTAGAAAAGTAATTCAGACCTACAAACATCAAAAACTGAAGTAAAATCTTCTAAAAAAAAAAAAAAAAACAACAACAAAAAGCCGAGCAGTCACATACAGAGTACCTACCTCCCACAAAAGAAGTAATACAGTGGCTAATAGTAAATTTTTCTTATTAATGTGAGGTTAGAGTTAAGGGTAGCACCCAAGCCGTTTGAATTAACAGGTACTTAGGTAATATTATTATTGTTTGATGCTTTAAGAACATATTAGTTTTTAGAATCTTCAAAATCAATTGGGGTAAATGTACCGATTATGGGGTATGAACCAAATATAGTGTACCAATATTGTTCGCAAACCTAAAGCAGTCTGCCAAAAAATAGAATGAGGAAAGTTTATGGCGGTGTGATGTGTTCTTTTGTCATATTTTGTGCAAAATACCAAAAGTGTGTGAATGGAAATATTGGTAGCGGTTACTCGTAGAGAACCATACACGTCACTTGTGATGAGTAGAAAGTGTAAAAAAATGTGGTGTGTCAGATGATGGGGTGACCTCGAGTCACCACAACCAAATCCAAAAGACAAAACACAAAATCACACTCAACACTTGCCAACAAGTAAAACATATGGTGACAACGAAATAACAAACTGGAGTTCAATTTGTTCATATTGTAATGATGGATAGCCAGCCAAGAGGTCTAATTTGTATCACCAAAACCTCCATATTTTTACCTTATTTTTAAAATTAAAAAACAAGACTGGAAACAAGCTATCAGTTGAAATAATTTACCTCATCATTGAAACTACAATCCCAAGAGAATCATGTTCCCCACCTGGGAGTTGCCATCAATACCTCCTTAACTGTTGCGCATGATGGAAATAAAAGATATCACGTACAAAACTGAAAACTGGTATGTCTTATCTCTAAAATTACAATATTTAAAACATATCATCCAAATGAAGTAATACAGCCGATGATTCAAGAACACATTGAGAAGGGAGAAAGTAAACTGCACACATTAATGGAAAAATTGAAAAAATGTAATTTGCATACAAGGTAAAGTGCACACAGTCAGATAAAGGAAGATAAAAAGTGGTAAAAGTGTGAGCAGTTTACATGATAAAAGTGTGTGCAGTTTACATTTTGATTGAAAAACAAGAATAAACGTGTAACTTAAATGTATGCATGCAGGCTATGATAAAGTTTTTATTCAACTGGAGAATCATTTTAACTGTATCAGTTGAACTACACAGTGTTTGAAATTTTTTATCATGAATTCTTTACAATTTATTCCCAGTATTCGTGGAAATGCATTATTACTGTTTGAAAATTTTACTTATTATAAATTTAGGACATCAATAAAATTTATAACCTGGCGTTGTTCAATGCGGCCATGTATCGCTTGTGTTTGTGTCTGAGAAGTTCAGATTGTAGAATGCAAAGGAGTTCATGAGCACGATGTCGATATTCAAAAACTCAAATGAAAAGAGGTTAGTGAAAAATGTAAGCAAAAGCTGTAGAAGATATTGGCGAATGTCTGAGAAAGATTTTACATACTGTCCTGCAGGATGATATTCCTCTTACTTTTACATCGACTCTGTACTTGCCCAAATGCAGATTAATACCTGCAGAAGCGAACCATTTATGCTAGTGAATGATGCCAACGAGCATATTGTAATTTTTTCATGTGAATTCAATCTGCAAGTGTTGAGTCGTATGGAAACTTTGTTTGTTGATGGAACTTTTACGTATGCCCCCAAGTTCTTCACCCAATTTTTCACTGTGCATAGTATCAAAATTGGTAATTACGTTCAGTTGTGCTTTGCACTGTTACCATCAAAATTGGCTGCTGCGTACACCCACTTCTTGAATATACTGACAGATATTTGTCCATTGCTTGCACCTACTACTGTAGTTGTAGACTTTGAATCAGCCATACACTCAGCAGTTTCAAAAGTCTGGCCAGGCACACAAATTGTGGGTTGCCGATTCCATTTAAGACAATCATGGTACCGGAAAGTTCAAGGCTTAGGCTTGTAAAAAGACTACAATGAGATGACAGACAAAGGTAAATGGATTCGTTATGTTTTTGGATTAACTTTCCTGCAGACAAATGAAATTAGTGATGCCTTCATGACAGACCTTCGTACAATACAGCCACCATGTCCGAAGCTTGATAAGTTTTGTGAATATCTTATGGACCAGTATATGGAAAATAATGCTACATTTCCACCAAGTATATGGGCTTCTCATACTGCCTCATTACAGCAAACTACAAATGCATGCAAATCATTTCACAGCAGGTTCAATTCATGTTTTTATAAGGCTCACCCTGATATTTTTGGATTTATTGAACGTCTTTCCAAATTCCAGATCGATACTTATACACAAATTCAGGGTCTGCATATTCCAAAACAAGTAAGAAGTGACTATGTGCGATGCCAAGCTCATGTTGAGGGATTGATTCAGCAGTACAGCCAGTGTGAAATTACACGCCTACACTTCCTGAAAACATGTGGCTATTACTTGTGTCCAAAAAAAAGACAGAAACAGCCACCCCTCCAAATTTATAAAATTGTAAGTCATGTATTCAACCTAATTTACCAAAATTGACTAAATAAAAATATATTTAATTTTTAATTTAACTACTTTTTAGAAAAATTGATAATTTGTGTGCAAAATACAAATAAAAATTAACTTTTTGGTCTGTGTACAAATTACATTGCCACTGTGTGCAAATTACATACAGAAATTTACTCTTCACTCAGTGTGCAAATTATAATGTGTGCAGTTTACATTCTTAAAATAAAAAGTGTGTGTAGTTTGTATATGCCCATTGAGAAGATGGTATTGTAGTTCAATACCACAAATGAGTTTTCTGGATTTTTTAATTTTTGTCACTGTTCTTAGTGCATTAATTATAATTTTTCTCAACTTTTGGAAAAAATACTAATCGATAGGTAGGTATATCGAAATATAATCAAGACATACAGAAAATTTGAACATTCTGCTTATGTTTCCCAGAATTTCCAATTTCTCAGGTGTGACTGATTAACAAAATTTTCTAGCTCCATTTCAATGTTTTGCTTAAATTTGCCGGTACCTTATATTATTAGGTATATGTGCCACATATAGAAATATAGAAATATATGTACCCCATACTAGGAACAGGGGGTATCCAATTTTAGGAAAACCATCTGTAGAGCCTTATTTTGAATCATGAGACAAAATAATTTGTATAAAATCAAAAATCGGTTTCAAGCAAATCTTTGATCCTAATTCCATCATAATTTCTAATTTGGAGACTTTTGCTGGTGTTAGTGGAGTGAAATTATCACATTCAGAATAGGTAAATTGTCCCTAATGATTTAATATTCAGGAACAACTAATCTCTCTGCAAAATTTAAAGAAAATTGTTTTTTCCAACACTCACTACAAAAACCGACATTTTCGTGCATATTAACTATACATGAAGTTGGAGATTTTACTCCAATGTTGAAAAGTAAAATTTTGAGCATGTACAGCTTGGGACTTGCTAAGATTATTATATTACTGTCTTGGCTGCTCATGTGCGCAATGTCTTATCCAACATTATGAAATATTTGTATTTTCAGATTTTGTGAAAATTGTCAAGTTCCCACTTCAATGTATTGAACACAACATTTCAGCTTTGAAACAAATCTCTCTTATTTCACAAAATAATTCCAAAGGCTTTATTAATTTAAAATAAAAAGCTAGCGTTGATGTTGATGGAAAGAGGATAAAATTTACAAAATTTTCATATAGTTTTTTAATTATTTTAAACTGTTTAAAAATAAACAAACAAAAAATCGCTAATTAATAGAAAATTGGCTTTTTTTTAAATCTAGAAACCTCTCCTCTTTCAATGATTAATTCTTCAGCCACTATTTGAGTACAAAGCTACAGTTCATGCTACTGGAAAGAAGAGAAAATTTATCTACTTAAATCTGCACTTCATCAAAGTTTTTATTCATCCACCTACTTGAAAATAAACGAATGAAAAAACATAAATTAAAAAAAAAATTTGCCATTTTTGTATTGTTTAATGTAAATTAGTATATAATTTTCAAAGAAATTTTGTCTTTATGAAATTGTTTTTTGGTAGGCAGGGTTGTTACAAAAAATAGTATGTAACACTCATGCCAAGTAGGTGATTGCTACTTGCGTGATTTGCATCACTCGCCTTCGGCTCATGCGGCAAAGATTATACTTGTATCAAAATCACCTACTTTACACACTTGTATCGCAAATAACTATTTTATCAACAATTTATGGCAGGTTTTTGCGGTTGTCCGACGTTTTTAATCAAAACTCGAGTTCGCAAATGCTTCGAGGAAAAACTGATTGACGTTGAAAAACAAAAAACCAGTGAAAAATTCGAAACAACTCGCCGCTCTCGTTACTTTTACTGAAGAGAATACAAAAAAAAAAAAGAAATAAAAAAAATCTAGAATTAAGGAACGGGTGATGTTTTAAATGCTGCTGGTATCTTGGAATTCGAGCAATTTACTTTCAGGCAAAAACTGACGAAGACGAAAAAGCGTATATTGGAGTCGCGATGCCGGAAAAGTGCCGGTAAAACGGCTTTGAACGGCTAAAGAAACGAAAGGGAAAAAAGAAAAGAAAATGGTTTTAAGAAGAAAAAAAAAAAAAAAGACAGGAAAAAGAAATGAAAAATCAGACGAAGATAAAAGCACAAAATCGTGCGAGATATTCGCTCTATTAACGAACTTTTCACGTTTTTTGAGTTCACCTGAGGTACCTAAGCGAGAAGGGCGAATTTCATTCTAAGAAAGTTACAAAGATTAAAAAGGAAAAAAAAAAAAGAAAAAAACCTCAAAAGAGGAAAAAAGAAATAAAACTTTTGATTGAAAATTATCGAAATATTTTATCGAAGAGAATTAAGCTGAGGTATATACGATCGGAAAGGAACTACAAAAAGAATTAAATGTTTGTCGTTTGTGTCAATCCACTGATGGTTAGTCTATTCATTATCTGCATTCCTCAAGGTACTTGTCTACCGTTGAGGTCGAAATGAAAGAAAGAAGAAAAATTTCAAAAATAAGAAAAAACTACAAAACACCGCCTCTTTACACGATCTCTAAGGCCTTTATCCATTCAAGGAAGTCATATAAAATTGGACGAAAATTTCTAAAAACATATTTTTGCGGAAAGTCTTTCATAATACAAAACCGAGATCGAAGACATTCACTAATTACAAACAGAATAAATCAAAATTTAAGTAACTATAATTATATATTTTATGTTACCCTGTCCTACTAATGAGAAAAAAAGGATAGTCAAACATGTTGCATCGTCGATATCTAAATTAATTACCTAATAAGTTACAAAGTTTGCAGAAATAACAAGTTTTTCTTTTCTACTACTTACTTGAAAACGTGCTAAATTTATGAGACGAAGTTTCACAGTAAAATTTAGTTCATACTGTACAGGATTCTGTGAGACGAATCAGAAGTTACATATTAACTGAAACTTGAGCCTCCTAAAAAAATAACAATTGCTCAAATTTGATCGCCTCAATGATACAAGAACTGCTTGAGTAGTGTACACCACTGTAATTATAGCCATTTTTGATTGCCGAAAAAACTAATATTAAATTTTAGCCTTTAAATAAAAAAAAGCATAAATTTGGTGTTCTCAAACTGTAATTGGGCAGGGGGAAAAAACTGAAAAATATCATCGTCTAAAAAACACAAAAACAAAATTTGTACGAATTTGGTCATCTCAAGTTTATTGTGGTATGGTGTGCAATGTGCACCACTTTCACTAGCCATTTTCGCCTATTATGATGCACTTCATCCTACACTACAATATGAACAATAATTGTACGTGGGTATGTGTGTATGTGTGTATGTAAATGAGTTATGAAGAACTAGACTCACAATGTTGCTGAAAATTACAGTAAAGAGGTATTTGGGTATGAAAAAACAATCTACATAGGTCTCAAGTTTGAGAAAATTTGTTAAACAGAGCATCTCAATCTATCCATCCTTCGAGGATATATATATATATATGATGGAGATGACATGCTGTTGTTTTACAATGGGATTGATTGTCATTAACATCTACACCAAGCATGTGTTCACTGACATACAAATTACCCCACATCAATCGACATTGACTAATCAGAATAAACAGATTCTCCAGAATGGGGTAATTTTTACATCAGTGTTTATAAACAAATGCGCGTGGCAATTTCTTCCTCCAATCAGATTTTTAGAAAGCAGAATACATGGTGTTGGTAGAGCTATCCATAGATGCGACACCAAAACCACTATTATGTCATTTCAATCATATAGATATACATCCTAAAATTATCCATCAGCAGCTTCGAGGATATATATATGATGGAGATAACATGGAACAGTTTTAACATGGGGTTGAGTGTCCAGACTATAAATGCCGCATGCTGGTATACGAGGTACCCCAGACTGAACACCCCAACCAATCAGAATTGAAAATTGGTGTAAAATTGAGGTACTTTGTACGCCAGTGTTTATAAACAAATGCACGTTACGAGATTTTCCTCCAATCAGATATTTAGTTTGAAGTACACGTGTTTGTAGAAGCACTTTCTATAGGTAGGACACCAAAACTACCCGTGTCATCTCCATCACATATATATCCTCAAAGATCAGTAGCAAGTGATAATAACTAAAGCCCTTTAGATATAAATAAGGCAATATGCCATTTTCTATACACAATTTAATTCACATAACTCTTTTAGAATTTCAGCTTTATCTCAAGAACCAATGACACAAATTCAGCAAAATTTTCACAGAATTTTTAGTAAATAGGTATATGTTAATGTTTCACCAAAATTTCACTTTTCTACAAACAATGGTTCTCCTACAATCGCATTCGCTAACATTGATTGCATAGTTTGATCCATAAAATTGTGTATGATAAAGGTTTCGGTTCTTAAGTCCTTCAGTCTGCTGGGCGAATAAAAACTTCAAGTGAAATAATGAAAAAGATTTACAAAATTAATTAAAAAAATTAAAAGCATAAAATTTCTCAAATTTAACATAAATATAAATTAATTCATCTATGAGCTGCTGGATACAAAATGGCGTATTGCTGGGACTCGTATCTGTAGGGCTCTATTAACAAAGAACGACAAAAAATTTATTAATCCTAAGAGTAAGGAATAAGAAAGGTTTTATTTGCGAATTGTGCTGGACCTAAACTGCCTATAACTATTATGATTTATAGTTGAATTTTTTCTCACGGTTTTTCCCTCTCCCAAATTCATCTTTTTACCTCGATTCCGAAAAAATTTGCCAAAATTGGATGGTTAGGTTTAAAAATGAATAAAAATACAAATTTCGGAAGGAAACTGAAGAAATTTCATTTTACTTCTGTGACTAATGAAGTATGAGTTAAATATTGTGATCTAATTCTCGAGATATACGAATACAATAATACCGAAAGATATACCTAATGAGTATATTGCTGAAATTCTCCAGCTTGATTAAAATTAACAAAATTTTCTTTTTTTTCATATCGGAGCAGAGCTCGCTGAACCAGATACTAAATAATAATCGCAAGCAAGTAGGAAATGTGATTTTTTCAGTTACTGAAGGGTATTTTGAGAAAAAAGTCGAATTACTCATAATTTTTAGCCATTTTTGAGTGACCTTGTTCCAGATACCAAAAAACTGTAGCTATTATATACGATTTTTTCTTTTCTTTTCTTTTTTTTATGTGGTACACATTTCTACTTTCACTACGCTGAATTCAAAGTAAATTCGGAAAAAATTATTTTGGTTAAATTTTCATTAAAAAAGGGTGCTACAGCCAATCACAATTTCCCCACTAGTCGAAATGAGGAAATATCAATTAAAATAATGTAATGTTTTATCATAAGAGTATGAAGGAATTGGTGTTGATCGATATATCGATATGTGTTTCATTTATATTGTGTTATCATTTTTCAAACTTCAATTTTCATTAACGAATTTATGAAATGTGTACCACATTAAATGTTCTAGTTCGCTGACACCCTAGAGCGCGTTTTTTTTTGTTTCATTTAGTTTGTATTTTTTTTTTTGAAATGAGCCATAAGTTATTCTCAAAACCGTGCGGAGAAATTACGAAAAATATTATATTCCATCAATTTCTAAAGATTTACCTACCAGTTTATGTACATTCAGCATACCTACCAACACTTCCACGTCGAAACTTCGCCATATTTCTTTATTTTCTCACCCGTTCTCGTTCAATATTCCCTCCCCCTCCCATCATCCAACCGCTTCCGCAGCTGTTCTAACGATTTCCTTTTCGTATTCGTACATATTTTGGAGTAAAAAAATATAAAATCACCTTCTCCCTTGGGAATATTATTTTTACGAGTGAAACAAAAAAAAGAAAAAAAAGAAACCCACCTACGATTTATGCTAAGCTAAGCATTCGTATAGAAGGATGCGTACGTACGTACCTATAACCTACATGAAGAGTTTTTTACATATCATAGCCTAATACAATATATAGGTTTATGTATAGCCTACCAATGCTTTATAAAAAGGATATCGGTATTTATTTATTTATTTATTTTTTTTCTTTCGGCCATATTTCGCAAAGAAGTGTGAGTACGAACAAAGCTGTGGAACCGTGAGAGAGAGGCTGGAGAAGATAGAATTAAATACCACGTCACGAATATATTTACGCAGCAAAAAATCGGGAGTGGGGGTTGAGGTATACTAACGAGGAAATTGATTAAAGACTTTTCACCAGAGTGTATATAGTGGTGTATGTAGACACGGTCTACGCGAAAGGGGAGGTGGTATTTTTTTCGAGATTGTCAGCGAATATTTTCAGAAAGATAGACTGAATTTGCTTAGTATTTAAACGCGATTAAAATCGCGGTTCTTTTATGGTTTTTATGCGAACGACGACGACGACGACGATGACGACGACGACGAGAGACTGTAAAAGACGATTCTGAAAAAATGATAACGCATCCGAGCTGCTCTAAAGAAGCAGGTTTTCAAAACTATCCAGAATTTTGGTAAAAATGTTGACTCATATCATTTGAAAAAATGAAAATTTTCAAGAAATGTGAAAAGAACAACAATTAGAACTTACTGCTTGTGGGCAAGAAGCTATAGGTTCGAATCTGATATACGAAAAAATCGGGAGTGACGAGTATAATGGCGGGGGAGGGGGTGGATGATGGAATTTTACATTTCGACGACATTGGGTTTCGTTTAATATGGAACCAAAAATTGTCAACGTCAAAGCTCACACCTCCTCCGTAAGACCAAATTTAAATAGAATTGTTTTTAAAAGAAAACCTGCTAAAAAATTCAATTCGAAGCGCTTTTCAGCGTGTAATGAGCCAAAATTTAACGAGCATTGTGGGTTTTGAGAATGCCATTTTCCATCGGTCAAGAAAATCGGATTATTTTCGTTCGTTGTGAAAGGCGAATGAACGAACCCTAATGGCAGGCAAAATTGGATGACATGGATTTTTGTATTGAAAGCAACAGATTCCTCTCTATAGGGAAATGGTCATAAGCTCGTCGTAGTTAGTTCGATCATTAAAATAATTCGCGGAAGCCAATAAGCCTAATGGGGAATTAAAATTGACCTCAAAAGAAGATTTAGGGTAAGGATGATAAAAATTATTCGGTTCGCGAAGAAAGAAAACGTTTCCTGCTTTGACCTAATTTTTTTATGTATATACATATATAATGTGGGGATAACATCGTATGAGGATGTAGGGGCTCAATCCCAAGACGACAGTTGCCGCCCCAAGGTGGCTAATACTGTGCACTGCACGTTAAACCAAAATAATGTTTGTTTGTAATTACTTGCAAAATCTTACAAGTAAGTTACAACATCAAAATTCTGACAAATCGATAGTTCACATTTTGGGCGATGTCATGATTCAGCTTATTAGTGCACATTCTGTATTTTACCTATTGCCATAGCAACCATAAATAAAATATGTCACAATCTGTCATCACATATGCGTATGTATTCTTTACATAAGCGTGTTTATGTGTATGTAAGGAGCCAGTATAAAAGCCACAAACATCTGGGCTAAATTGACAGTATTTTCCAAGGTCTTGGCTCCCTCATACCTTAAGTATGGTTTGTGGTGAACAAGGAATAACTGCAGAAAACGTTTTGCAGTTGGAATATCATCCTTGATGTAAGGTATTTATATATAGGTATATTTACAGGTAATGTGGCGGACTTTTCGATTTGCCACATTACCATCTCTCTTTTTCTCAGAAAAAAAATGAAAATAATGTTTTCCTCTTTGGAGATTTATTATATAAGGGAGGCAAAGTATATAAAATCTAATACTCGCCACCTCTCAAGTTGATACTCCCTCTCAGGCCCCTAAGATGTTTTAAACCATACTTTACAGTTGTTATCGTGATTTTCTCATTAAAAGACCAATCCGACAGAAAATTTTATGATGAATAAGAAGTTTTTTCATAAAATTTTATACAAATTTGGAAATATACCCATTTTTCTTCGGCGCAATAGTTTTGGAGTTGAAAGCAGTCAAACTTTTTACTGTAAAAAGTTGTTTTTAGGAGGCTATAAATGGGGTAAAATCTACTTGAGGGTTGGAAATGTTTACTTTCCATGATTTCCGCTATCCAACACATAAACTCTGCATAATAGTTTTCCACAATTTTTTGAAAAAAAACTTTTTTTTTTTTAAACTCAATATGGTGATTCATAAGTAAAAAAGTAAACTGCTCTCATTGAAAAAATATCAACATTAGGAAAAAAGGAGCAAGATATAATCCCATTCTGACGTAGCTGAATGAGTATAATTGATAAAAAAAAGTCTGTCATTTTACCTGTTATTTCCTGTGCATGTGTGTCGCTGAGTATTAAATATAATGGAGGACGCATGCAAGATGAAAAGTGTCACCGCTTTTGAGACGAAATACTCCCACTTCTGAGGAATGGTTCAATTTTCGTCTAATTTTAATCTACGAAATTCGGTTTGATGTGATTTTTGAATTATCTGTTATATGGTATTTATTTGTTCATTTATAGTTCATCCAGCAACAGTTGATCTCAAAAATGAAACACAACCCTCAACTATTGTACAATTTTACATGCATTATTTGCGCATTATTGCCAGATGAAATATGCAGGAATACAAATTATACGATTACCTACGTGAAAATATAAATATTTGACAATGTTTTTTTAGGGTACAGGGAACATCTTTCGTTGGATGGACTATAATTCAGTTATTTGAAAAAGAAAATTTCTCATCATTGTCAATGGGCCCGAACATGGAAGAACAAATTTGAATTCGGTTTTGTAAGGATGGGGACAAATACTTCAGAAGTAGTGCCATTTTTGTAACAGCGTTTAGATGGCATGCATCCTGCATTATATTTAATACTCTGTGAAACATATATGCTTGTGCGTGTGGGTGTGTGTGTATGTGCAAAAATGAATGTCTCTGTAACCTATACCTACCAATACATTCCTAAACCATTCACCCGAGTGAGATGAAACTTTGGTGAGTTGTTGTGGGCACCATCCGAAAGGTGTCTGAATAAAAAAAAAAAATATTATTCTTAATATACTATAAACACTTTTCTTCTTTCAGTGGCATTGTACCACAGGGTAATAGCTATAGCAATATATTGATACCTACCCGTGTCATGAAATTTAGCAAATTGGACACATCACTAACTTACTAAACTCTGTGAATCTGAATGAACGTTTTCATTATTTTATTTAAAAAAACGAATATAAACGAGACAATAGACATTAGTATCGTAAATCAAACGAATAAAAATAACCATGAAAACCGTCTGTAGTGGGCTAATAGTTACTTAATATTATAAATTGGTTTAACGTCCAAGGGACAACAAAATATATGATGATCTCTCACGCAAGTCAGAGCTCATACTACCGCAACTACCTCAGTGTCAGTGCCTATTAACCACTCCTGCGCATTGTGTTGTGCGCAGGAGGGTCGGGGCGGAGCCCACAACACTAGAGGTGGTATACAAGAAGGGGCCTTCGGAGGTCCCTTCAAAAAAATTGATCTGAAAGAAATAATTGGTCGACACAACAAGTTTATATGAAATGTATAATAAAAAATTACAAAACAAAACAAAACAAACTTATATATGCTAAAGTAAAGAAAATAATAAAATATAACTACTGAGTCAAAAATACTTTGGCTTCAGGATGGCGAACTGCTAATGCGACGGAGGAGAGACATATGAATCTAATGGCCATAAAATTCATTTTCTGAAAGGATAAGAAAGGAAATTAGCGAATTCTAATTAACTGAGGTAATTAAATCTCAGTCACTTAGATAATTAAATCTAAGATAAGTTGCATGCATGCACTGTCACCTACTGTCCGCATTCTTTTGTGAAAAGTGCTTGACGACAGCAGTGGGTGTCAAAAAAGGTTAGGTTAGAGGTCACCTGGGCCTCAGACCATCGTTTTGACTGCCCCCTGAAGACAGTTAGGATTGGAAGTATGTAGAACAATCAAGTTTAACATAGTCCACTTTAGCATATGTTGTGAAGTCTTTCAGAATAAGGCTCTACTTAGGTGGAACATAATTGGTAACCACTGGTTTCGAGCAATTGAGCTCCAAAGGCTCAAGGTACTTTAGTGGCCGTGAGGTCAGTATCTTGCTCGGGAGTTCAATTCTAGCGTGGCAGATTTCTCTGTCACTGGATTTCTCAAGTTCTACAATTTTAGCAATTTTGTAGACACTTGGTTTATTAATAAAATCTAATACATGGACCAAGTCACCTACTTCTGGCTTAAAGGGAGAAGTATGATAGGTGTTAGGTACACCCTTGGGAGGAGTATCTCTCAAGTGTATTAGGTAATATCTTTTCCAAGCTACCCAAAGCTTGTGAATATACTCTTGGTCTATTCTCCATAAAGTTTGGAGTTGTTTCGAAGTTGGCGTAATTTCAGCCAGCTCTGAATCAAGATCAAGTGTAAAAGTTCTAAAATTTGCGTGCAGGAAATGGGCTGGAGTTAAAGTTAACTGTTCAGCTTCATCTGCAGCAGGGCATAATGGTCGTTCATTGATCATTACCTGAATATTTTTCAAGGTTGCCTGGAAATTGTGCTGATGCACAGGATAATGTCCAACAACGTGATAAAAGGATTGTTTGAAAACTCCGATTAAACGTTCATACGGGGCACCATACCAAGATGCTTTGGGTGGAGTAAAATGCCACTCAATGCCTTTTTCATTTAACTTATCTGCTACGGTATAATCGGAATTAAAGGTAGACCAAAATTTTGGCAAATACGTAGAGATGAGATGGAACTGGGCAGCGTTATCAGACAATAATAACTTAGGTGTCCCACGATCAGCGAAGAACGTGATAAACACTGTCCATATTTTGCCTGTAGTTAGAGACGAAACCGAAATAAAATATACTGCCCTAGTTGAAAGGCAAATAAATATAAGTATCCATTTCTTTTTAACAGGTGAAGTCAGAGCTTTCATCTGTTTTTTCTTTTTAGGTAGGAACTCATCAAAAACTTGAAAAGGACCAAAAATATCTACACCCGTGTAAGTAAACGGGTGTGTAAACGGTACTAAACGAAAGTCTGGCATCTCCGAATGGGTCGGTTGATGGTAAAGCTTATTGTTAGACCTTTTACATTCATTGCAATAATTTTTCAATACTTTTAGAAGTAATTTAGATGCACGGGGTACAAAATAGTTTCGTCAAAATGAAGCTATTGTAAACTTAGGTCCAGCATGGCTATTATTCAAATGCGTTTCAAGCAGAATTAACTTAGTCATGTGGGAATCAGGATGTAAAAGGGTAGGTGATAGAATATCATCCGAATGAGGCCATTTTGCAATATAGTTCCGTAACCTAAGAAAACCCAATTCATCAAGCTCAATATGAAATTTTTGATAGGTCACAAAACTCTGTGGCCCTAATTTTTCCAACACATCAAAGAGTTCTTTGAAATGTTTCTTTTGATCGGAATAGATGAAAGCCATCAATCCGAATTGAAAGATTTTGGGTAACACGGCGTAAGGTGCTACAGACCGCGTTCTACGTAGTCTTTTCGCACAAAAACGTCGTATAGCAAAAAGGTACGTATAAAATGTTTTTATAAGTTTATTAAGTGAATTAAATTTTTTGATTTGAATATTGAAAGGTGAATTTAAAGGTGGATGTATAAAGCTCAACCATGGAGTTTTATGATAAGGATCATCCTTTGGAGGGCCTGCAGGAGGTAAGCCTTCAAAGTCAGTTTTATTACAACAAAATGGGTCCTGACTACGATCTGTGTCAGCTAGACAAACTGGCACTTGTAGTTTACAAGCATTCGATTTAGGTTCTAAAAGGAATGTAGGACATCGTTGTTTGCGAGAGTTCTCAATTCTTTTCATCTTCGCAGTGCGATGATTATCAAAAATTGAATCTGAGCTCTCACAAAAAGTTTCAGAGAATTTTTTCAAATTTCCCAAAGATTGTTGTAAAGTATAGAAAACTGGCTTAGAAATTTCCTCCTGCGTCAAATCTGGTAACGATTCTATGATATGGAGATCAGTCGGTGGCCAGGATTGGTAGTCTGAATATAACCAGGCTGGACCTGTCCACCAAAGAGATTGAAGCATGTCTTTGACAGTGGCTCCTCTAGAACCTACATCAGCGGGATTATCTGCTGATGACACATAACAATATTGAACATTAGGGATGTTTTTTATTTCATTGACCCTATTAGAAACAAACTGGGGTTGAATTTTACATTCTGTCAACCAGGTTAGAACACACTTACTGTCCGACCATAAAAAAGTTGGGCAGTTGTTCAAATCCATGGGTTTACAAGCAGTTTGTATAGCACGTGCACCTATAAGTGCTGCGATCAACTCCAATTTTGGAATAGTAATTGATTTCATAGGCACGACTCTCGTCTTGCCTATGAGGTAACGTAGCGATGCTGTACCAGACTCCGCGTTCTTAAAGCGTAGATAAGCAGCCATCGCATAGGCAGTTTGTGAAGCGTCTACAAAGACATGGAGCTCGCAGTTGTTTGGATGGTAGATTTGCCTCAGAAAACAATAATTTGTAGTTTGATGAAGGTCTTCGATAAGTACCGTAGCTAACTTTTGAAGTTGTGGTAAAATAGGTTCGTCCCATTTATAATTTTCTAACCATAGGTGTTTGATAAATGTCCTAGATGGTATAAAGGCTGGGGCAAACCAACCCATGGGATCATAAAAAGAAGACATTACTTGTAAAAATGAACGTTTAGACCAAATTGTTGTTTGAGTGGTTACTGGGGGCATATACACAATGTCCTTTACCATATCCCAAACAAGGCCTAAAACTTTAATAATTGGCTTATCTAGAGCTTTCGAAGGTTCGAAGTCTTTTTTCAAGGCTTCACCATTCGTGCCCCATTGAGCGAGTTCCATGGAAATGGCATCTATTATGTCATTAGAACGCTTATAAAGTTGTAAACCTTCCTCGTATGTAGGGAGGGAAGTAACTAAATTATCAACATAAATGTGATCTGCAAACTTTTTACTGAATTCAGAATCAACTTGTTGGTAATAATATAATAAAATCGCTGCTAATAAGAAAGGAGCAGTGATAATTCCGAATGGTACTCTTTGGAATCTATAAATAATTATATCTCTGGACAAAGGTTTAGAAGGATCCTTTACCCAGATAAAACGACATACATCCCTATCATCTGGGTGAAGTTGAATCTGACAAAAAGCTTTACAAATGTCGGCGATTATGCCAATTTTATCTTTTCAAAAAGTCATCAAAATCTTCAACAAATCCGGTAATAGGTTTGAGCCTTTGAACATACAGTCATTTAACAAATGGCTGCTGTTTTTAAGTTTGGCAGATCCATCAAAAACTACTCGGAATGGAGTGCTCTTAGTTAAGTCCAAGATGCCTTTGTGAGGCATATAATGGATTAACTCAGGCTTACTGCGAGGATTCACTTTCTCAATCATTTGTAATTCGATGAGAGTTTCAAAATATTGGGTGTTCTTGAGATTGTCATAACTTCGGCAATTGGTGTTCAAGTCTCTTGATCGAAAGATTAAAATGATCCTCCAAAGGTGGGGGATAGTTTTTATATAACCACTGAATCTGATATCTGTTGTTAACTAATTTAACATCTTTGTAAAACAATCGTAAAGCTTCAGCTTCAGCTTCAACTTGACTGAAATTATGAGACTCTATACCTAATACATCGAGCCTCCAAAGATTTTCAACAGTTTGCGGTGATGTCAAGAACACTGGTGTAAAAAGGTCACTTTCATCAGGTGGAACTAAAACTCCACCTAACATATGGCCAAATGGCGTGTTAATTAGCCACATTCTTGACAAAATTGTACGAACACTCTTCACAAAAGACCACATAAGATCGTTACCTACTAAAAGGTGAATCGCTGAGGAAGTGTCAAAAAATTAATATTTTTACATTGTGGAAACAATGCTTTAAAGGTTTTAATATTTGGTTGTTTTAAATTATGCGAAATACTACTTAAAGTACTTGCTTTAATAGGTACCTTTGTTCCATCTGGGAGCAAAAGATCAAAATGAACCAAGTAAGATGTTATCTTGCTTGTATTTAAATTTTCCACGCCCATAAGCGTTAAAATTTCTTTACCAGAAGGTTTAAGCTTAAGATCGTAAAACGCGTATCTTTGCACAATATATGTGCGAAGACTGCCGCTATCAAAAAATTCACAAATTTTTATGGGTTTATCTAAATTTGAAGAATGAGCATACGATTCAAAGCCTAAAAAGAAAGATTCTGTATAACTAATCGTATTGAAATTAATCGACTCACTGTTTTGAGGTAGGCCTTGGCGCTGCTCCTCTGTCAATTCAAGCGTCACATTCGGGTGGCGACTCGATTTATTCATCATCTCCTGAAACAGGGGAGGATTTTGAGAAATTGATGTAAAATTGTGAGATTCTTCAATATTTGAAGGATTGGTTTCATTCTCACTTTGGTAAGGTGAAGATGCGGCCTTTTGGTCCCGCAAGGCTTCTACCCAACCTTGGCCTTCACAATGTTCAGTGGGTACGGAGCATTGGGGCAAAGATTCGTGTGGTGCTCTGTCAACAGGCAGTTGAACCATTGGCAGCACTTTGGCGGAGGCATGGGACAAGTCCCATACCCATGCGGAGCACCACACTTGAAACATAAATTGCGTACTTGATACACTTTAATTCGGGCCTGGAGTGTGTTGTACCTAGGATGACAACAAAGATGGGACCAGTGATGCCCATTCAGACAGAAAATACAGTCTGAATTGGGGTAAGGGTCCATCTTCATTATCGTCTTAGGTAGAACATGTTTTGGACGAGGTGTCCCGGGAGCATTCGGCATCCTGTTATTGACAATATTGTTGACTCTGGTCCGGAACCTCCGGGCCAGATTTCGACGAACCTGCAACAAAAAATGATTTAGCATTTCTCGTCGGCCTATTGGTCCATTTCTTGCTTTTTTGATTTCTGGGATTGGGTTTAGCCTTTCCTCTCGAAAAAGTTCTTGTATCTTCTTTGGTAACAGAAGGTACAGAAAAAAGTTGATTGCCTTTAGGCTTATTACGTTTGTTAAAATTTTGATTGTTGGCTTTGTCAATTCCAGGGGTTTGTTCTTGAGATTTATTCGTTGGATTGACTTTCAATTCAACTAACTTATGAATTTTTATAAACTCCCTGATAGCCGAGAATAAATTATTAACATTTCGCTGACTCAATTTTAAATTATTCATATAAGATCAAGGAGGAAACTTTTTTACAGCAATATTAAATAGCTGTTCTTCATCAACTATTTCAGTAGCTTGTTGATACTGATCGATCAAGACAGCAAGTCCATCCATCCTATCTTGAATCGAAGGAAGGGTATTGTCAGAGTTTGGAAAGGCAGTAACTTTATACCAAAGTTTCTCCCTTAATTTACTAAGATCGCCATAGCGGTCATGCAAATATTTTAATCTCTGGACGTAGCCTATATTGTCCGGAGAAAGATGATTAATTCTATCAGAAATTTCTTTCGGCAGGGCACCTTGAAGTAAGTGAATTTTTTGGGGGATGGCTATATCTGTACGTAAATGTACGTATTTCTTAAAGCCATTTAAAAAACTAGAATAGGTAATTAAGTCACCATCCCATTTGTTTAAGTAAAATTTAGGTGCCTTCAGATTCATAGAAGCTGATTCTAATGATTCTGAAGGGTCAATTTCCCAAATTCGAGGAATTAATTTAAAAATATTTTTATCGCTGCTATTTGTATGAGGCGATGGTATCAGATTATCTGGTACCAAAGCTGTAGTAGTGGAAGGAATAGTAAACAAAGCTGGTGGGGTCACAGCAAGAGATGGACCTTCAGTAGTTTTGTCAAAAATAGATGAATGAACTGGTGATACTACCATTGGTTCGGGTTGATGCCTTTTTGTAGGCAGAGCCAGAGTATCAGCAGTTAATTCGTCTACATTATTACGTTTCTGAGAAAGTGAATTTTCAGAATTATTATTAAAATTTATACCTTGTCCAACAGGGGGCAAGTTCGAAATCACAAGGTGTCTGCGCTGGAATTTGTCATAGGGAATGCCAAAGCGATTCTATATGCGGATCTTCAAATTTTGAAGATCACGCTTGGCAAGCCATAACTCAGACTCCTTGTTTGAAATCTTCTCAATAACGTGAAGATTCTCTGCAACCGCCTTCTGAATTGCGATTTCCTCGAATCGAGCTTTCTCGGCTCGAGCTTTTTCAGCGGTGCGTCTCTCCTCCTTGGCCCGTCGGTCGAGGTCCTGTTGTACTACTTTGGCAGTACTTTGTCAAGCTGCTGAAGAATCTGAAGATTGTTGTTGATGCTGCTCTAAGTCAACTTGCATTGGCTTAGGCGTCTTAAAGCGTTGTTTAATTTCGCCTTCAATTTCATAAAGTTGACAAATTTTCTTTTTCTCCAACATCAGATTCTCCATCGTGACTCCAGTAGGCGGCTTCTGCAGCTCCTTAATCATCTTCACAATGGCCGTCAACTTACTGAGAGCTTTATCAGCTCTTAGTTTTGTACTACGTAGAAGCTTTTCTAGCTCCTCGATGTAATCATTGGCTTCTCATATGCTGGCTTGGTAGAAGTCAATGAATGTGGTTGAATTCTTCGAGTAAACGGAGATATTGTCATCGGTATCACCGGTGTAACTTTCACCTGAAGATGATGATGGCAAACGTTGGCGTGGCTGTTGTGAACTCTATGAATCTCCTTGTCAATCATCAGCAGAGGATGAATTGTCTGCAGCAGCTGGTTGTGATTGTTCTCGTGGCTCAGTCCCCTGAGTCACTGGAAGAATTTGTACGACAGGTTCCAAAGGAACTGGTGGTTGCTGTTGCTGGTCAGTATCCTGATCGGCAACGATTAAATTTGGATCGACTTCCGTATTTTGGTTGTTGGACATGTCGTATTTTTATTCGGGTTTACTGTTGGTAGACAAACACAAACACAAAAAATTTTTCAAAAATAGAAAAAGTTTTTTCGTGTATAATATATGTAGCCTGACAGACGAATAAATACGACCTTTTAATCTCCAAAAAAAAATCTAGGGAAAAAAAGAAAAGAAAAAAAATTTTTTTTTTATAAGGTGTGAACACCCTATATAAAGGATCATTGGCCTAGTTAGATATAGGTCAATGGGTCAGCTATAATCGCATGTAGAGATAAACGTACGAAAATCTTTACGCCAATAATTGCAGTAATACAATTCTATCTTTACGAAAGAAAGAGTAAAGAGGAATAATAAAAAACAACAAAAAACACGTGTTCTTGTTCGTAAGATTCCGAGCAATTTTGAAGACAAAAATATTAGGAAAATTAATTTCTAATAAATTTTAAAAGGGGTTTTTGTAACACGAAGTAGTTTAGGCTGCTTCAGTACCCATTTGGTTTGTGAAAACAGAATCAAATTTACGTTTTTGAAGGTCATATTAATAGGCCTACAACTATAATAGATGACAAATGCATATACATATTATTTACGTAATGAAAATATCAATCACAAATATAGAAATAATAAGGTGAATCTAAGGGAAAAACACTTAGGTTCCGTGAAAAAGTAGCAATGTATGCAGAGGATCTGCAAACGCGTAATTTTGCATGATAAAAATTCAATAATAAAATGACAAATTTTATTAAATTGTACGTGTCCTACGATTTTTATTATGAATAGTTCAAAACCGTAGAATAAAATTTTTCGTTCTAAATATAAGAAGGAATCGATTTCTTGAGCTGATTTTTCAATCAGTTCAAGGTCAACATCACATTATATGAACATAGACGTATTTTCAAATGAGAAAATTATCAATTTAGTCAAAGAAACATACGTAAATCGATAAAATGAAAATGTGACATCTTTTGTCTTAATGAAAAGGCAAAATTAGTATAGGAAAAAATGTCGGAAGACCTTGTTAGGGGCCTAATGAAATTGAAAATATTGTAGTTTTTAAATATTACGAAGTATTTTACGAAAATAAACACGATCAAATTTAAGAAGAGCACTAAGAAAAATGTTCTCGATCTTAAAATATGATTATAGTTTCAAAAAAATCTTGAAGCTATCGTAATTTTAGAGTCTGCGCTAACTAGCTAAAAGGCGAGATAGTACAGGTATTTCTGCCTACTAATTAAAGAGACAGGAATCAAAAATTTAGCGTAATGAAGAAATACTGATTGAATTTCTAACATTCAAAATACGCGTAATGGCTACATAATTCAATGACACATTGGATTATAAGAATAATTAAAAACTCACCAAATTGAATGATGCAAGTTTCGTGGTCAAGATCCTTGGCCGTGGGTGTGAGATTGAGATGAATTTACATATTAATATGATGAGGGAATATTGTCCACTACACCATATAAATTTTTTGCGTGATTAAAAAATAGAAAATGTCGCAAATTTTTAACAAGACGTAAAATTTGCGGCGAAAAAACGAAAGAATGGCGTGTAAATAAGATCGCACAATTCAAATTTTTAGCGGCAATGATAAAACACACAAAATAAAAACGCAGAAATGTTAATTAACAAAATTAGCATAAAAAATACGAGAGAAAACAATTAATAAGGAGTACAGTAACTCATCGGCGTAAAAACGGGTTGAAAACGTGAGGACGGGTTCAACAAAATAGTTACTGTGCTCGCTACAATGGGATGTGCATGCGCATTTGTTGTAGTTGTATGCTCTCGTTGCGTTTGTATGTGTGTAGGTTACCCAGTACATGTATAGTCGTGCTGGTAGGGTGGCTACATAGCATATTTGTATTTGTAGTGGTGTGTATTTCATACGCATCACTACGTCGTATTTTTAGATTTTTGTGCAAGTAAATGCACGAATTGGTTGCCAATTATGGCCTTGAAGCTTCGGCTGCATTTTTTTTTATTTCGATTCCTTTGTTTCGTTCGAAGCAAATTATCCGAGTCAGAGGTTTTTTACGTATTTTATCTCTGCACTTGGCGTTAGCGAATTATTTTAACGACAAATTATCGCAGCAAATATTTTATTTAGCCGTTTTATTGTCTCACGACTAATATTTGCTGGTTGAAGCAAACGATATTAATCATAAGTTTCTTTTCACCGCTGGGGGCGGCAAAAAAATATTTCTTTGTAGAATACGAAGAAGTAATTTTTTTGTCCAGAATTAGTTTAATAGAGGAAACAAAAAACGAATTATTTTTTCACTAACTCTGGGAGCAGCGTAAAAAAATAAATTTTTATACAAAAATTTATTTATTAGCCTATAATTGGGAATTATTTCTCACTAGGTGGGAAGATAGATTAATTTAGTTAGTCCAAAAGCACGTTTTAAGATGCTAATGTGTGAAATTATCAGAGGAAAAAAAAAATCATTTTACTTAAGATTTTTGAAAGTTTATCGAATTGTATGAATAATCCGATTTTAGTGGAAGCTAATAATTAATTTTTTCTTTTCTATGTCTTTTTCAAAGGCATATAAAAACCAAATTCGTGAAGAATTCAAAGTTTTCAGAAAAAATTTTATTTCTTTAATGTTTTTTCTCAAAGGCAAAACGTAATAATTATTAAAAATGTCTTTTCTCAAAGGCAAATTCATTTTAGCTAAGGATTAACTACTTGCTCCTTCTACCATGTAGTGGGCTAATAGTTCCTTAATATTATAAATTGGTTTAACGTCCAAGGGACAACAAAATATATGATGATCTCTCACCCAAGTCAGAGCTCATACTACCGCAACTACCTCAGCGTCAGTGCCTATTAACCACTCCTGCGCATTGCGTTGTGTGCAGGAGGGTCGGGGCGGAGCCCACGACACCGTCATCGTAACGGTTAAATTTTTGGCTGGTTTTAAGAACTCAGCCCAGGACCGTATCTAGCTTTTTTTGCCGCCTTGTGCGAACAAACTTTTTGACAACCAAACACGTATTTTTTTTGCCAGTTAAATCAGAATGATATTCTTTGTTATATTATATTAAGTTTTTTTTTTTTTAATGTGGTAAGTTACACATTTCTACAAATTCAAAGTAAATTCGGAAAAAATTATTTTGGTTAAATTTTCATTAAAAAAGGGTGCTACAGCCAATCACAGAAAAAATACAAATTCCTACAGCCAATCACAATTTTCCCACTAGTCGAAATGAGGGAATATCAATTAAATTAATATCGATATGTAATGTTTTATCATAAGATTATGAAGGAATTGGTGTTAATCGATATATCGATATGATATCGATATGTGTTTCATTTATATTGTGTTATCATTTTTTCAAACTTCAATTGAAAAACTTAAGTGGTTTGCTGAAAAGGAATTCTTTCAAACTCCACTATGTTCCCCCCCCCCCCCGAGATATGAAATGTGTACCACATTAAATGTTCTAGTTCGCTGACACCCTAGAGCGCGTTTTTTTTAGTGGTTAGTATGGCGCCTTTGCACTCTGCCGCCCTGTGCAAATGCACAGATCGCACGTACCTAGTTACTGCCCTGACTCGGCCTAATGTCAATTGTTAAGTTTATGAATGAAGTACGTAGATATATATCAGATTCGTGACATGCATAATTATTTCGGTTTATATATCAATATGCTTGAGAGCAATTTTCTCGATATTATTTTTTCTCTCGTTATAAGGTGATAAAAATGTGTCGGATGCCAATTTCGAAAACGCTTCAATGATAAAACTAATTTCTGAAGCATTTCATTCATTTGCTATCGGCGTAAGAGAGGTCATGAGTTAGCGACGAGATTTTACGTTTTAAGTAGCTCCGTTATTTTGAGGGTTCACCTTGACCCATAGGCCACGTGGAAATGAGAACCGTGCGCCAATTTTGTCGAATAAAAAGTCTCAAGCGCTTGATTTCTCAGTCTGTTCGTATTTGCAGGGGTAGATAGGCGATTTACCAACGTAGGTATTCATTTATATCAGTCTTCCTCAGTAATTGGTTCAATTCGTGTGATTATCGCTATAGGCGACGTCCATTTAACTAAAACAAAACGAAATCGTTTATCGTCAATTCAGCACCACATATCTCATCTTCAGATCCCTCGGTGACCTACATTCCTATCTACACCGCCGCAAAAATGGAAACTTAATCGCCGCCGTCAAAATGGCGTCTTCCCCGTTGTAGCCCATATCTGCATATATGTAGTATTTTCGTTTGCTCGATTTGTCACCGACACACCCGTGAAATTCGCCTTAATTAAGCGTACCTAATTAATGTGTATTATAAAGTACCTACGACGATAAGTTAAAATAATAGACGCATACACCCGTCTACATGGATGCGGAAATAGAATGTCGACGTGTGCGAATAAAGCGAAAAACCATCAGCGAAGGCGTTACAGATAGTCGCTATACGGGTGGGGGGGGGGCGTGAGAGAGGGCTATAAATATTTATTTTTGTTCCCAACGACGGCCGAGTAGAAGTAAATTTTCAGCAGGAAAATAGACAGTTCGGAGAGAAAGGGCTCGTCGACACATTAAGAGAGAGAGAGAGAGAGAGAGAAAAAAAAAAGGAAGCTAAATGAAAAAAAGGTTCCATAATTCCAGACTTCCAGGTTTCGCAAGCTGCTACTTAATTGATTTACTCGAAATTTTGACGCGTCGCCGATAGAATAGCAGCCGCGAGCACCTATAACTTGACTTTTATGGGAAAAGGGGTTGAAGCTGGGGAGGACGAGAGCGAGGGTTAACGTGACAGAGCTGGTCAAGTGAATTTTTGCCACCACCGTCGTCGTTACGGCACAAAAATGAAAAGTGAAACACAAATTCGACCGGTGACTTTCACCAACATTTTCACGTTCGTGGACCTTTTTTTTTTTTTTTTTTTTGAAGTGAAATTAACGAAGTTACCTTCACACGTTGCTAAGACTTTGGCATTTTGGTTGCCAACTTTGTTGGGAGGATTGAGCCTTTCATACCTACGAAAAAAAAGGGTGCGAGCTTTGAAATCTCATTTTGACAATAGCATAGTCCCCGGAAGGGTTGAAAGTGTGGTTGGATATATTTTCGAAGAATTTTTCTTCCGGCTACTATACCTAGACCCGTTAAGTGATTATAACTTTCACGGTGGAGTATGAAAGGGGGTCTAAGCAGATTAATCTAATTTCATTATAATATTAATACTTTTGAGACATATACTTGGAAAAATCCAACCATCATTTCGACTCGCAAACTGAAAAAAATCATAGTCAACAATTCTACTCAAAATTGTGTTTTTAAACAATTTATGGTGACGTTACACGTATGCTATCAAAATGGGTGACTGATCGGGGAACAGTTTTCAAAATTAACGTCGGTTTAGTCTTACGATATTCTTCCAATTGGGGGACGATACTAAATTAAATGGAACACCGAATAAAATTGAGCAAATGTATTAGGGGAAAGTTTTTTTATGCAAAAACATATTTTACTGCTGATTCTTACAGGAAATTTCGACTTTAGTTTTCGGATTCATAAAATTCTAAGTAAAATAAGACCGATTACGTTAAAGTATATTTCTGTATATTTTGGGGGCAAAATGCATATTTTTCCATATTTTGAACATTTTTAAGGCATATTAGCACATATTTAGCCAATTTTCTCATTTCTATTGCATATATTTTTTAAAATAGCTTAAAATCATTCAAAAATAAGAAAAATTGCCAATTTTTTCTTCTGTACTTATTTGAAAAATTTTAAAAAAATAGAAAAAAATCATTTTGGCTTTTACCATTTGTCTACCAAAACTTGATACTGCGGAAAACTTTTAAATGTTTATTACTATATTACTTGTTTCTAGCTAAATATAACACTACTATTCATTCACAACAATTATTGGTCACATTAAATAGGTAGTGAAAACACGCACAAACATCGTAGCAAAAATAATAATAAAAATGACAATACACATAAGGATAAAAATATTTCGTTCGTCGACACAATTAAAAATATAGTTTTCTACATATAATATAAAAAATTCGAAAATTTTAAAAACATCAGCCCCTATCAAATCAGTAAAAAAAAAACTCACAAATATTTCTTAAATGGATCCGGCCATGTCATTATAAAGGGGCTTTTTTTTCTGACACTTCTGAAGCATATACTTACGTATACTAACACTCTGAAATAAAAAAAAGTCATAATATAGATATACTATAAAAGCAACATAACTCAATCCTCTTCACGTTTAGAGTAGAAGTTTCCATTCGCGGCGAAAATCTGACGTAGTTTTTCCTGGCAGTCGTAATACTCTTTCCATGGCTTTTTCACGTTCTGCTGAAATACGTAAAGGTTGTTGTACAATTTCATTCTCATTCTTTTGTCGAACTTGGCTGGATTTCTTTTGCACAGTTCGCGATTTTCGAGTATGAAAGACTTCAACGATTCCACTGAACATCTGATCAAAAAACATAATAAAAATTTTCACTTTAAAACGTATTTAGTCGTTCACTAAAATGTTGGTTCAACCATTTGACTACATTGAACTGGACCAGTAAAGCTCCATACGACCAATGTACTGTTTAGTGTCAAGACATGCCGGCGAAAAAGTAGGCAACCTTAGAGTACCTCCTGCGCATTTTTGACTTTTGGCTGGAGTTCGCCAATTTAGAATACATTTGATAAACTCATCCCTTAAATTCGCAAATATAGCGTACATAAACGTAGTTTAAAGTATGTCGGAACTGTCAGAAGGTAGGCAGTGGTTGTCTGTTTAGGGCCAGCATATCTAACCAGAAATCATTGTTCTTTACTGGTCCAGTATTACCTGTGTAGTATACTATAGTCAAAGGTTCACCATAAGTTGAAATGAATTTTCCTCAACTCGTACACAAAAAAAGAGGTTATTGTTAAATCAATTTTGGTTCGCAAAATGAGAGATTTCCAAGTCGATTTCGAACCGTCGATAATGATTTCCATTATCTCACTAGTGCAGAAATGGAGTTTTTACTCATCTATTGTGTTACGATTATTTCTGTACTGCGCCTTTTTCACATGGGTACCTACGCTGGTAGCGAAATGTCACTAGGAAAAAGGGTCGTTTCTCACACGGTGATGCCTAAAAACAACCAGTTCACCTCTCCCTAATTATTTAATTATTGTCTAAAATTCTGTTCATACTGAAATGAAATTAAATTATTTAATCGAATAAATAATAACCTCTTTTTGGTGGATTCGTTAAAAAAATATGGTACTCGACTAGTTAGTCACTCGTGATAATTGAGTCGTTTTGCTAACCAGTTGAGTGAAATATTATTTTTCGATATGATTCCCAACTTCACAGTGGGACTGCGATTTGTGTTGGAGGAGAGCACAATATCTAAATACGATTGCCCCTAACAACGCACTCAACAGATTTAAATTCCTCGGGTAAACTATATTCTATACTCACATTAAACGTAACATCAAGGTAATATCAATAATTTCGAGTGAGTTGCTTACCCTAAAGTGTAAAGAGCACATAGAAATTACTTTTCTGCGTTTTGAACACAAAAAACGTTATTTACTTATTTCGTTTTGGACATGAAATTTAATTTTCACCCATAATGATATACAAAGTACAAAAACAAATTCATTTTGAATACTATCAAAATAAGGCCTCGTTATTTTAATAAAAATTTAACGAGTATAAATACACCATTTTAATTGACATTCTTGGATTACCTATATTATTATCGTGAAGCCTTACAAATCACCACTCCCATACCACTTCGCCTTCATAAATGGGTGACGTAATACCTAATGAAATAACTCTATATCTGTCCTTGTACTCAAGCAAGACAAAGAGTGTGAATTTTTTGCATTTTGGTGGGATAGGTACCTGTGTATTTGTTGTATTTTGACATAAAATTAATTTACAAACTCGGTTGTAAACCCTTTGAAAAACACTTTCGATCGAAATTAAGTAGTGCATATAATTCCCAATGGAAAATACAATTACAAATCATTCTCTTACCCATCTCAAATTCAGAAAAAATGTAGTTGTTGCATTTCGGAATTAAGCTTTTCAATTGTTACCAACGATTCGAAAATAAAAGTAAATGCGTACAGAACGTTAATTGGATGAGTACCTACCTAGATATTTATGTTGAAGGATTAAATGAACAAAATAATGATCCCTCAATCAAGAAAGACCGAGTTTTTAAGGGGAAATTCAGGAAAGAGGAAATTATATAGCGAATAATTTAGGTCAAAATTGTTTGGATTCTCGGGATGAACAGGACTTTTGTGAAAAAGTAGTATAAGATAATTCTACATAAATGTGTGGGAAAAAAAGATAATGGTTGAATCGAAGTCTGTATATACCTTACAAAAAAACTTTAGATATGAGTTATAATATATTACGCAAGATGAGAGGAAAGTGAGAAATTATCAATGAGTGAGAAGTTTGCAAGCACCAGCCATAGGAAAGTGTGGTAACCGCACACGTTTATAATTGCTCATTCCAACCAAGTTGAGGACGATACTTTATTAAAAAAGCGAATAAAAATTTTTGAATTTAAAAAAAGAAATGAGTTTTCATATTTGTTTGTCACAATCTTGAGTCATTCGCATTCATGTTCCAGGAGTCCAGTCGTGATTGGTACGAAAATCCACTTATATGGTGCTATAATTATGGGTTATGAATAGAAAATAATGCTGTACTTTTCTCTCTATAAAGATAAAGTAACTGTACTTTTACTCCAGGTGTTAAGTTCATCAGTAGAACGTCGTTTCTCCTTACATAAACAAGATGATAAACACCTATTTTTCTTTATAGTAAATAACAAATAGTTATTTGTGATATAAGTGTATAAAGTAGGTGATAGGTGATTTTGATCCGAGTGTGATTTTTGCAGCACAAGCCAAAGATGAGTGATGCAAATCACACGAGTATCAATAACCTACTATACACACGGGTGTCACACACTATTGTTTGTAACACTTCTCCATAAAAAAATAAAAAATAAATAAATAAATAAATTATTTTGCAAATGGGAAACATACAGAAGTGCAAACTATCTCCACATCTTCAACAAAATAGGCACTAGCCTACTAATGCTTAGGTCAGAAGTTCCGATCCCCATAGAGGAGAAACTTTTATGAAAAAAAAAAAGAAAAAATGAAAGAAAATGACGATGCAGGCTGAGCGCAGTAGTAAGACCGGTGTATAAAATGACGCACGCACCCAAGGCGATGTATAAAGTAAGTACTTTATACATCGGTCGTAAATGGTTATAAGACTGCTTGCTTTATACATCGTCAATGTGAGTATAAAAACGGAGTTTATAAACAGGTGTTGCAAAAATAATATTACGTGGCTCTTCTTTCTCGGTGTAGTAGGTAAGCCTAGTTTACTGGGCAGTTCAAATTATGTTTGTTAGTTCAAAAGAAATTGCAAACGAGATTCATAATGAACTAAATAATTATCATCAAGTCATAGGATTACAAAAAGCCTGCCTTTAATACAATAAGATCATATTTATACCTACGTAGAGACAACCAACTTAGTGCTTAGAAAATATAAATAACAGCAAGCCTGTATTTTTTTGGGCTGCTTTTGTTTATCTTGAATCCGTATCTTCTCTTCCTTATTAACCTTTAAGAATGTTATTTTCACCTCCAAGAGATTTCAACTTTCCTATGCTCACGCAAAATTGAATCAATAGGTATTAGAATTTATGCCTTCTTCCTCTAATGACTTTTCTTTTTCTTTTTTTTAACGTTCCCTAAGTATGTAGCAACTTGGCCGGGAGCGTAGGAAGGGAATTGTTGGATGCGAACGCTAAAAAACATTTCAAAATGACAGAGTAAATTGTACAGTAACCGGTAGAGACACAGACTGGTTGTCAAGATCGTGCTGATCCGAGTGAAAATTCTTTTCGAATAAAACCAAAGTAGGCAAGAACTTACAAAGTTCTGCGCTTATGTTTTATTACAATTGCCTGCATACTGTCGTCCATTATTGGCCAATCGAATTTACAAGCTAGGCATCCACATTTGAATTGGTAATTTGTCCGAAGATACGTTTCGCGATCCTTTCGAGCGTAATTGTAGTAACTCCTACCATAATTCATGAAAAGCTAGGAAAAAAAAATCAAAAAAAACAGACGATAGTAACGACAAAACCAACAATTCTGCTGCATCATTAAAAACTTCACCGGCAGGTTTACACCCACGCTAGCGTTCTACATGATTATTGAAGATAACCTAATTAAATATTGAGGGTTTGTCACGATTTTCTCTAATTTAATTCAAATTATGGGTTCAAATTTACCTGTTCGCCGGGATGAATTCGCTGAATGCTACGACAGACGATTATATCTTTGTGAAAGTTTCTGGTCACATTTTCGTCGCACGAATGGTTATAGAGGCTATGAAACACATAAATGGACGATCCGATTTCCTTTTTCACGTATTTGAATGGCTTGGGACCAGAAGAGGTTCCAGGAGTATTGATGTCTTCCTCGTCATCATCTTCAGTTTCGAAAATTTTGAAAGCGTTACACTGAATCACCATCAAGAATTTGAATAAGAGCAAACCGACAAACGATTCCTGGCTCGTTAAGTCTGTGCTAATTTTCTTTAAAAAAAAAAATAAAAGGTGTATATATATATATATTAATGACAACAGACCTCTTTGGTCAAAAATCATAAATTTTATATTGTGCAAGGTATTTCGTGAGAAGCAATCCGAATCTTAACAGCCGATGGCGCACCTCAACACCTCAGAACAAATAAAAATAGTTTAGTAAAAGAGTGTCTTGTCCTCAATAGTTACGAAGCCAGGTAAATCTACTCTCAAAGTGTGACATAAAAAAACATGGTACCTGCTGTTACTTTAAAATTGTGATCTTTTCATATCGACCCACAATATTTTCAAGTAGAAATAAAAAATGTCCTTTTCACTTTTAACCTATCTCATTTATTATCGCACCAATTTGAAGAATTAGGCTATTATGTAGGTAATTAGCTGTAAGTACTTAAGCTACCTATACTTTGAATTTTTTAACACAAGTTTAGGAACTCCTAACGGCTAGCAGCTTTGCTGCACAATATGGAGCAAAATGTAAAAAAAAATTTTTTTGTTACTCGTGGCGAATACCCACTGTGGGTTTACAAGGTCAAATAATACTTTTAAAGGAAATTTTCTGATGTCACGCTTTTAGTATACCTATCTCCTTAAATATTTATAATCTGACGCGCATTTATCAAACGTTTTTTATTTGTCAGGAGCTCGTGACTCATGAGGTGTACCCATACTATACGTACCTGCTGTTAAAGTTCAGGTGGCTTCTCAGAAAACTCCTGGTATAAATTATAGCTTTTGTAAATGAAAATTTTTTAAAGCTGTAATGCTTCTGGAAATAAACAAAATTAAAAATTCACAGGTTTCACACTTCGCAACAAGGAGAGGAGAGCATTGAAAATGAATAAAAATTAAAAGTTGTTCATTTTTTGTTTTCTTTCATTTTCGTATTCCTTCCATAAACAACGAAACAATGCTACTACCTCCACTTTATTTTTCATTACCATTTTCTCCTTCCACTTTTTTTTACCGTCATTATCTACCCCTTCTCATACAATTGACGCATGAAACATTGATAAAAATTGAGTGGTGGACACTTTTTCACAACTTGACTTGAGAAGCATTTTCAATATGCTAAAAATGAAATTAAAATTTGAGTGGAATTTTTGTGCCAAAATTAGGTAGTACCTAGGTACCGACTTAATTAATATAATAATATTACGTGTCTGGGTGTATGCAATTCAGGAAATCTGAAATTTTAAACGGCCTATATAAGATTGGCCTGTGTGAGATGATTGTTGCAAAAAAACAAAACTGTGTCTCTTATTACAGTAGAGATGAACAAAACAATGCGGTCTACAAAAAAAAGAGTGAAGAACTCCTAAAATTTCCCTAAATTTTAGACTAGGTACTAATTTGTCCTTAAATCTTCAACTTTTTTTTAGTAAATTTTCAGTAAAATTTCAGACAAAAATATCAAAAAATTACGAAGACTACAGATTTTTAATCAATCATAATTCTATGATCTAGAATTCAACAAACTTATGTAAAATGTACAATTTTTATTTTAATAGATAATATATTTTATTCAAGCGAATATCTCGGAATTAATATCAGAAAAAACTTGCGCAGAAATGATCACGTTTTGAATATCTTGAGAAGTATTGTTAAAAGGTAACCTACCTGCTATTTTGTTTTGTTTTTTATAATCAACTATGGCTAAGCGACCATTTGACTAAGTATCTGAGGTTGATGCCAGAGTAGACGTAGGTGATGGTTCTGATGGCAGAGTGTGTAGCTGTTACTTCAACAGTCATTGTATGAATAATTCACGTTAGCGATATGACCGAACAACATTAAGATCTGTCTGTGTATGTAGTGGTGTAAGTTCCATTAGTGTGTGTCTGTAGAAGTGTGCGTGTCAGTAATTGGTGGTACATGTTGTATGAGAGTGTGAGCTCACACTCAAATTGTTAACGACTCTATTGGTCACAATAATGGTCAGGATTGGGTGACCAGTGGTCTGCTAGTATGAATTTTTCAATCACGTTCCTACTTCAGCATCAATGGAACCAAACCAAATGTACTACCATTTTATATAGGAACTGTGAAGAGTCTCTAATCCTCAAACGTTCATTCGCAAAGCCAAAAACCTAACCCATATGCCACGCAGACTGCAGGATACCAATTTTAGTAAACTTCGAACATTAAAATTCATATTGCCTTTTACATTCAAATAAGATAATTTGGTTTTAAGAATGACCACTGCTGAAACCATGTTCAGAATAAATACCTGGGTAACAATCCAAGTGAACATAGTGCACCCAAACCATTCAGAATAAAATTGTTGTTTACCCCAGTGAAGCTCTCACCACATTCAGAATAACCACACTTCTTTCACCTTGATACAACTTTTACAACCCACTCTCAAAATGGTTAAAAGTTACCCAAATGGTTGTTTACATATTTGAGTTAGAGGATTTAAATTTTCTAACACAAAATGAAGCAATTAAATCACAGTTCTCACACAAGTTATTCCAAACCATTCAAAATAAAAGTAGAGAAACCGAACAACCCAAACACAAAAAAGTGAATTTTCAAGGAGGTAAGATTTTAAGCAGGTTTTTTTATTCTGATTAATAACGAGTAAAATTGGTTTTCATTTTGCAATCTTGATCATTGCCTTATATTGTTTATAAGACTAAGACCTATACTAACATGATCTTGGTATTTATTTTATTTTTATGCGAACTTAGAGACTTCTTAACTACCTATTATCCACAGGTAATGAAAGGGTAGGGATGAAATTAATTATCCTAGGCTTATATAATTTGTGTACCATAAGCTTTGAATGATGAGATTAAATTGCATAGAGTAGAAAACAGGAGAGAATTTTAAGTTAGGTACCACTTAACGGAATAATACTAGAATATTTCCAAAAATGAATATTATTTTAAAGCAGAATCGAAAAAGATTGTGCTGAAAAAAAATAGATTAGGACATTCAAAAGTAAACTGAATAAGGTTTCAGTCTCGTTCAATAGCAGCATTTTAGGATGTAAAAAGTAATAAGATGTAAAGGAGAGAATCAGTGGTTTGTGATGGCAGTTTAGGAAGGTAAGGCCCATATTCACAAACATCACTTTAACCTCCTTTTACTTAAATTTCACTTTAAAAAATTTTTTTGCAGAATTTTGTACTTAAAAATAGGGGAACATTGTATCTCTTATGAGAGTTCCAATGTAAAAATAAAATGTTACCAACTCTTAAACAAAATTGTGCCAAGTCATTTTCAAGTGAAGTTTAAGTGAAGGGAGGTTAAAGTGGCATTTGTGAATATGGGCCTAAGTAATAACCAAGATTGGGTGATTCAGCTGAATCCGTGAATGGTTTCACAAAAATTAAGCGTATTCGTTAGGAAAGAACTGCTGAGTTGAATTCAGTATTGGTGATGAACACCGAGGTTGTATCTTGAGAACAACATCGGGTGCTGAAAACAGAATCCAGCTTAGAATAGAATAGAGGAGCATTATGAATTTAGGACATAACCAGATTCATTGCCCTCAATGCTCTCAGAGATGTTTTTTATCTTGCTTTTATATTCTATAAGCACATTGCTGGAGTAATCCATCAGCCGAATTATATTTTTGAACCAAATATTTCCAGCCTCTTTATTTTATAACAGGTGTATGTACCAACTAGATTACGAAGTATGTAGGATATTTTTTGTCGAGTTGCTTTTACTCCCCCAAACTACCTCATCATTTATAAATTTCGTGATGAAAATAAGTTGAAAATAATATTTCAAGTTTATGAATTGCCTAATTTCAAAGTAGACTACCTATGCAGTTGCAATTTTTTTGATTTATTTATTTTTCTTTTATTGAACAAATTAAATATGTTTAAAGATGGCATTTTATTTGGGTCTGTTTCAGGTAAATTATTCAACACTTCCGAACACTTCTTAAAATGTCCATGCTAATGATTATGATATTTACCGAGATTAAGGGTGAGTTATTAGCATAATACTAAATAATAGCAATAAAGGTAAAATCAAATATGAGACCATTCGAAGAGAATATGAATGGTTCATGAGAGATATATTGATTGGCGAAGTAGATTATTTTGGAAGCAATATGAACTATTCCTCTTATTTTCTAAGAAATTAGGTATCTATATGCAATTTTTGTCCCTTGAACCAGTTTTTCTTTTCGAACCTTCATTTTTGAAATCAACAGATGCAATTGCAATTGCCGAAGTTGTGGAAAATAATAACCCCTTCGCCGGGAAGCAAAACCTAAAATATGATATTCCAGCATGTTCTAATGATAGGCCTATTGGATTTTTTCTGGTTGAAATGGTTTAGACTAACGGAACCGTTGCCTTTATTGTAAAATTACTGAGAGTGTCATTGTCAACAATTTTAAAAACAAATCTTAGCAATGACGATTACATTTTTAATTTTTTTAAAAGACATTATACGTTTCCGGTCAAGACAATAATAACTGTTTCAGTGGCGTAGCATGAGTTTCCCAAATGGGTGAACAGTCTGAAAAATTTTTTCACCTACCACCTACTATACGTCTAAAATTAAAAATTTTTCCTATGTGAAAATTTGAGAATCTAAGAAACTAAAAAATAAATACTAGTACATCAAAAAATGTTTGTTTTTTTCTCTAATTATTATAAACTCTGTTCATTAAATTGATACGGCAGTCTGAAGCAGACGTAAATTTATCAATTACATCATCATAAAATGATGCCAAAGTTCAAAGATTTTGTAATAGTTTTGCTTCTATATTTATGATTGATAAATCAGTTAATCTTTCTTGTGTTTGACAGCTTCTAAGGTATGTTTTTATTCGTTTCAAAGCTGAAAAAAAATCTTTCTACAGCTGTACAATTTAAGGAAGCTAAATTTTGAATGACTCCAATCTAAAATTTGATGAAAACCACAAAAATTTCCAAAATATTTTTTTCATTAAAAGTATAATCATGATGAAAAACGATTAATTCACTTTTAAGTTTTGAAAAGTCAAAAATCGGATTGTATTTTTCACAGAGTCGTTTCAATATTTCTCTGGGAAAAGTTTGTCGGTACTTGGAAAATTTACTTTTATCTAATAGAGCAAAGTAAACTAAATTTTTGAATGTTTTGAATCTATTGGCAGTATGATTTTTCAAATTGTCAATTTCAAATAACAGTGCTTTAAAAATAGTTTCTCGTTCATTTTCATTTTTAAACATTTTTATCATTTTTATATCAGCTTTATCTTTTTTTTCACCCTCATTGAAAATTTTGTTTAACTTATTCCAAATTTGTTAAAAATCTACGTTTTTTTATTTTTTATTTTTTATAAAAACTCGATATAATTCTGTGTTTTTAGAACATGAAACAATATCTATATTTGAGGACTGTAATGAAGAAAATAAAGAATTTGAAAAAGAAAAAATTGGAGCTGTTAATTATATTAGAAAAATAGTTTCAAATTTTTGGAAAAATTTTTGAAATTCGAAAGCAATTGTTTGATGAATGGCATTCCAGTCCTTCACATTGTTAGCAATATCTTAGAAATATTCTATAATAGCAAGGCGATATTCATGTACCACATTAATCAGGCAAGATGTAAATGACCACCTATTAGTAGCCAGTCTAGGTATTTTTCATTTGAAATACTACTTTAAACACTAAGTCCGTTTACTTGAATGGGATGAAAAGGTTGTAATATGCCATTCATCATAGAAATAAAACATTACATTATGTGATACAAATTAGAGACAAAGACAAAATTAAATTAAGTACATGTGCATCGCATTAGGATATTTGTCCAACATATTTTATTTTAGGCCATTTAAATGGCCACTCATGACAGCAGCTCCATCATACGTTTGACCTACAATTTTTTTCCCAATTTATATTTTTCAACTAGTGATTCTATGTGACAAAATAAACCATCTGCTGTTCAATCAGAACTCACATCATTAAAGCCTATGAATCATTCTATAATTTCATTTTTGTTGCTATTAGTATACCTCAAAACTGTAGACAATTGTGATATGGATTATATATCTGAAGTTTCATGCAACATGACAGTAATAAAGGGAATAACTTTTATTTCCGCACTAGTTTTGTTGTGAATGACATCAACTATGCCCTTAATTAAGTCATTTTAGACATCAGGAAATGTCCTTTTGAATGATTTTACATTGTTCAAGTGTTCTTGAAGAGTCACATCATAACACTGCAGAAAATATAAGAATTCAAGATAATTACCATGATCAATTTACTGAATCTGGTCTTTCATTATGTCCACCATGGGGTGTTCACTTGGAACTTTTTGACATTTTCTATTTTTAGTTGTTCTAATCATTCCAGCAAATTTTTGAGTGCTGTAGTTATTGTAATTTGTAAACAAACTTCGTAACACATAAAATATTTATCGCAGAAATACGTATTGCCATCAGACTCCTACATGTTATTGATCTTGGGGGCCTAGTGGCTAGGTTCAGGCCTTGGAACCTCGATGATGTGTGTTTGAAACCCAGTGAGAACAGTGTTCCGTCACTTTTTTGCAGACGACTAAGTTTTTCTGCAAAAAAGTGTCAAACAAAATATAGACAACTATTATTTTCAATTCTTGGAATAATAGCCGTCTGTATGATACCTACTTCTCATGGACAAACACCACAAATATGCTGACAATAAAGAGTCATCATATTTGGCAGATGTTCCGATGTCACGCCATCTGTTTTAGGTCAGCCATTTTGAAGACATGACGATGAAATTACAGGCAATGTATTCTCTTCTTTTGAAGACAAATTCATTCCTGTGTCACCCATCGAACAATTAAGTTAAGGTCCTAGTTGTTATGGAAATACCAGGTTTCAAATTATATTAAGTGAAAACGTATAGTGATTATTAAAACGTAATGTAATATTTGAATTGAATTAAAGAAAGAGATAAAACAGAAAGATTTATCTCATTTGTTGAAATATTCTAAACATAGAATATCTTCCACAACAAACAGAAATTATTATAATTATTATGAAATAATAAATCAAAACTAGTGCTGGAATTCTTCTAGTGATGGTTAGTAACATAATCTCTGATAAAATGGGGAATATAAAAAAGGTACAAGTTACTCATCTACATATGAAGTATATTACTTATTTATCTAAGATGTCCATGAAATGCTAAACGTTGGCTCTCAAGAGTACATGTCAGATCAATCAGCCATTTCAGGATTTCACAATTTTTTTTCACCTTTTCATTGTGTTCAAAAATTTGATTTTTTATTTGCAAATTTAATAAAAGCTCAATTCTGTCATTACAATTAAAATTTTCCAAAGCTAAACACAATTTTAAATGATAAACAGTATTTTAGTGTTTTTTTTTTTTTTATATATAAGATAACATATTCAAATTATAAACACCATCACCATTTCATATGTTTCTTGTAGTTGGAAAAAAAAACAGGGCCAATATACATTTTTTTCTGAACAGCCACACATCCATGAATAATCATCATACCGTTTTTTTCAAAATTACCTGATATATGTTCCGTTTTTGTCTTTGTGATAAGTAGTTACATCAGTAATTTCAGATTTTGATTTATTATTTTCAATTTTTCTTCATATATCGATTAAATGGTTTTAAAATTAAGGCACAAACGAAACAGTGCATTTCATCCATTTAAAAAAAAAGAAAAAAAAAAGGATAAAACAAATCAAAAAATAAGAGGCATAAACTAAAATTATTTCTTGGACAGGTCACACATTTCTCATCAACCACACAAATTTAAATAATAGTGGCTATGAACACACAGCAATTACTCAACTTTGAAATACAAATACCTCTTTGAAATACCAATTCTCCCATCAAAACTCTGTTTTCACTGTAACTGTGTGAGTGAATGTAGTTGCTTTTTTCATACATCATACTGGATAACTCTGATTTATCAATTATTGCTGTTAATATACAGCTACCAGTGAACCACATTAGTATTCTTTAATGTATATCTGTGTACGCTAGTGAGTGTAAATATGGTTGTTGCATTTCAACAGAATCGAGAAAATGCACCTGTACTGTGGTAACAATGAGTTGGCTTATATCTATAATACAGGTATATATGTACCTATATATATAAGATCTGGAAGATCTTATAAAAAAATTAAGTCGATGCGACTGAGAATGAATGTGTTTATTTCTAAAACAAATTCAAAAACTGAGTCGCTTCGTACATGCGAGAAAACGAATCAACAATGATACAATGCTAATGTAAGCTAAGAACTAAACTAGAGTGAAAGATAATAAATGGAAGACATTGTGATATCACTCGTAAGAAGATATCACGATGTAAAAATGGGAATAAAGGTGACCAAATGTGAAAGAACAAGAAAGACGAGAGGCGAGGCGAGTTAGAATTACAAATAATTCTTACATATATATAATTATACATATACGTATGAAATTGAGTTTTTGGTGCCAAAGTTTTCCTTGAGTTATAAAATAAAAAACGTACCTACCCCCACCCCAAGTCATTCCATAACTCCAAGGTTAATAGTTAGATTTTCATAGAAAACCTACTTAAAAATCAAATAAAAAAACTTTAGCGCAGAAATCCTCGCTAGAATAAGTAGGTCTTTGATAAAAAAAAATTATGAATTTAGATGGTCACATTAATTGTCTGTAAGTTTATATGTTTTAATGGTACGTTAAGATTGTAGGAAATGTGTTAGTTGCTGACAAAATATTAGACAATACGAAATTTGAAAGCATTATTTCTTGAAATGAAAAATTGAGATGATAAAGTATGATACACTTTGACTGTATAGTACTGGACCAGTAAAAAAAGATGATTTCTGTTTAGACATGCTGGCTCTAAATAGGCAACCAGAGTGTATCTTTTGACGTATTTTGTTTTGTGTTTATGTACGCTATCCTTATGAATTGAAAGGATCTCTTTATCAGATGTATTCTAGATTGGTGAACTCAAGCAAAATGTTGAAAATACGCAGAGGTTACACTAAGGTTGCCCACTTTTTCGTCGGCATGTGTTGACATTCTTATGGAGCTATACTGGTCCAGTACTATACTATAGTCGAAGATGATACATAATCGTATAATTTGAAATAAAACCAAAGAAATATAATAAAGTTATGAAATAAAAAAAAGGAAAACATGTCGATCCGCACCAAAATTGATAGCATGCTATGATAAATTAAATAAATATTTGTTTCAAATTTCGTACATTGTTCCGAAATTCCGCATTTTATGACCAATAAAAAACAAAAAAAAACTGTACAGGAAGTACCATCCAGTCAATTAGCACCAAAATCAATAGGTCGAGTCCTTGGCTTAGTACAAATATTCGTACCAAATTCCGTGGTTATCAGACAAAAATTGCGATCAGTACCGTAAGAACAAGAAAACGGAATACATATATATATATATATATATGTGTGTGTTTGTGTATAAATTTGAGTTATTTGTGCCAAAATTTTTCAGAGGTTATGAAGTGAAAAATTTACTCATCTCCAACCCTGAGGGCTAATATCGCACCAAGCGTAATAAGTAGATTTTCTAAAGAAAACTTTCTTAAAAATCCTCACTACACGACATACAGTAGGACAAAACACTCAGTGAGTAGGCCACATTGAGAAATGTAAACAATTCGAAGTTGAACTTACTTTTCCACTCGATTCGTCTTTATTGTTGAAAAATGAAGAATGCTTCAATATTTGAACAAGCAGTGCAGCAGAAAAACCGAATTGATTAAGATTTTCGAACGATCGTTTCTCATAGTTGTCCTCCATGTTGTGGATGTTGGCATAATTCTCTGGCTGAAACGCAGACGTGATGTCGCTGACGTCCTTGTTCAGTGGATGCTGGTAGGTCGCATGTT
The DNA here is from genome assembly GCA_011428145.1 of Ericerus pela. NCBI lineage: Eukaryota > Metazoa > Arthropoda > Insecta > Hemiptera > Coccidae > Ericerus > Ericerus pela. The sequence goes on from WOFM01000637.1 coordinate 4,633,167, forward strand.
GCATTAATTGTTTCAATTTTTCCACGTCCTGCTCGGTCACATTCAATAACATTCGAAGAGGCCAACCACGTATTGTCTTCGATATTAAAACGTTTCCTGAGCGATAAAATTTCGCATTCGACTCGATGGTATCGACTAAACGCAACTTCGCGACAAAATTCACTGCAAAACATCACCTACACCGATGAAAACAAAAATCTACTTCAAGTCGAACGTTGAAAAAGCATAAAATCGAAAAATTACTAATAAGCACGTTTTCAAAAATCCAAATCAACCTACAAGGGGTTATACAGCTCCATCTCAAGGAGGAGGGAACCACGCATCTTCTCTGTTGTCTTTTTTCACCTTCTACCTCGCCACAACCGCTGGAAAAGACACCAATACCTAACTTTTTTTTTCGATGTCACCTTTTTTTGTTTTCAACAAAGGTGGATCTGGACGGCCGGGAACCTCGCTATATATGTTCTTGTCAATAACTTGTACCTATTAGCCTAGTTCTATATTTTCGTGATATATGTTGTTACACAAATCTCAATCACTTACCGGAATACCTACTATCAGTGAGAAAGAACTGATACTTCTATCGTTTCATCATTTTATTGAGTGGACTCGCTTCAGAGGAGGGGTCTACGCCCCCTCTCCCTCTCTCCACCTGCTACAGTTACAAATCCTACATGACCAAAATCATATACATGTGCATGTACATTCAATGTCCGATAGGTGGTGAAATATTATGCAAAAAGCCCTTTGTACCCACATAATTATATACATACATACGTATACTCACCTATATATATATATAGTAATACGCAGAGCACTCAGTATTGTTCTTGTATTTTCTCTCGCCGTTATCTCGTGATTAATTGATTTTAGGTGAAATCTGACGGGGAAAATGAATTTGTCGTGAAAACATAAAGGGGAGATCGATGGTGAAAATTTTTTTCAGTCGTCATTAATTTTTGAAATAAATGACAAATTAAAAAAACGGCAAATTTCTCATTAATTTGTAGTTTTTTTATGGCCAATTTGTGAAAAACTAATGGCGATAAAAAAATTAATTTTGGTAAAGAACTCAAACAAATTTTCTCCTCTTTTCAATAATTTGAACCATAGGTAAGAGAAGAGCCGTTTTTTTTTAAATTAAAATGTGAATGTTGTAAAAACGTGGATAAATAAAAAAAAATTGGGACTGAAATTTATTATATAGATTTATCTTCTACGAGTGACCAACACATTTTTCAAGTTTCAGCATCTTACGCTGTTAAATGTTAAAGGAAAATTTTATAAAAGATTAAATTCGAATGTCATACCTATAAAAGAAGAAAAGATTTTAGGCTTCTCTAAAGGTTTTGCAAAAAGAGATATTTACGAGTGAAAAAACACCATCAGGAGATGGAGAGGTATTACTGAGGCAGCATGTCTTTGTAACTGTAAACCTCATTTTCTCAAATGTCAAAGTATCTATAATAAGTTAGGTTCAAAATGAGTTTTTAAAAAATACGCTTTTATAATTTGAAGAAGAAAATAACGGCGAAAGAAAAAATAAAATTTCTCTTTTTCTTTTCTGAGACAGAAACAAACAAAAATTGAAAAAACATCAGATAAAAACGGATATGTGAATGCGTGCCGCAACACGTGAAAGCAGCACTGAAGTTGGTCATCTGGTGTACTTCAACAAACTGAGTGAGTAGAATAAAAGCGTGTGAAAAAAAAAACTTAACAAAAGTCTTCAAACTTTTATTAATTTATAGTAGTTTTACGAAGGAATTAAAATTCGTATAAATACCCACACAAACAGCTCTAATACAGTTACCGACATCCAGGGTTTCTCATCAAGTTCTACCAACACTTGGAAAACTTGTAGCACTTTCTAAAACCAAAAAAAAAGTATAATGTACTATAATGCCCTTACTTAGTACATCTATGAATTCGCTAGTCGCATCTAAAAACAACAACTCCAACGTAGCAATACTTCGATAGAAAACTAAATTTGCCAATTTTCATTCACAATTCCAGAAAAAAAAAAAAACCTGGATTCCAATTAATTGAAAAAATTATAAAATAATGTCGATAGTTATTGGTATTTGTGTAGATAATTGTCAATATCTGATAAACATTTCAATATATATTTCATTGCTAGTTTGTAAATAAAAAAAAATAAATAAAAAAAAAAAAACTATGAAAACTATCGATATCTTGAACAAAAATATCAATCAATCGATGTTTTGTTGCTAAAAACCAATGTTCCAAGAATTTATTATTTTCTGGTTTTTTCAGAATTGAAAACCTTTCATGAAAATTTTAGCCGTATCTGTTTAGTAGTTTTCTCAAAACTATACACACAAAATTTTTTCCAGCAATTTTTCATCTCCAATTTTCTCAGAAACCACCGAGTTAATAGGCACCAAACTTTATCAGACTTACAGCAACATTAGAATAATCTATTGTGACAATTTCAACCTGATCACCTGTCATTTTCTCAGAATCCTGGTGAAGTTTTCCTGTTTTCTCAAAAACTACAAAATCAATATAAGCCCCAAACATCTTTCAGACTTGCTTTTATATAAGAACTATCTCTCGTGAAAATTTCAGCTCTATTCATTTTATAATTTTCTCAGAACTGAGAATACAAAATTTTGGGGCATACTTACATACATACATATACACATATATGCATCATTATAATAAACGTACAAGACATTAATTCGTTCGTTAAAATTATTTCAAAAAATTATTTCCCTGATATTTTTCCCCAATTATTCTCTCATGTTCGATGCGCATGCGCCTGTCCCAGTCACACACAGAAACAAAAAAAAATGTTTGTTGCTTCCTCCGAAACAACAAATTCTACAGTGTTACCTATAGGTATGCCAAAAAAAATCCAGGGCTGGCACCAGCCAAAACGCCGCGTAGCAGCATATAATATATATCCATACCTATAAATGAAGAAAAAATTTGGTCAAAATGAGAAAATGGTACCAATTATTTTATTTTCTCATGAAATGAACAATTTTCATCATTCCCACCACTAACTCTTACGCGAGGTCAATTTTAATACCCCATTTAGAAGCACATCGAGTAATACGATGTACTCAAGCCAAACATCCATGAACTTTTTTAAAATTTCACCCCCACTATGGTTAAAATCTCTTCAGAGCATAAACTTGTTTCTACAAATTTCAGTGTAGACATTTTTCAAAATTTATAAATCCAAAATAGGTACGCTCTGCATAAACATAAATTGGGTAAGTAACTTTCAAATTGATCTGATTTTGTGGGTGCCCGATTGCCTTATGACCCTATATTCAGATCTGTCGAGAAGGGAAATGGGGATTCCGCCAGGACCGGGATTCTTAAATGCCCGGTAATCTAAAAAATACAACATAAAAATAAGTAAATTTCCATGGAAAATTTCATGAAAAACCATCTAAAAATAATTTTGCGATATTGTAAAACCCCTCCTATAGATAAATCCTCGATACTGCACATCAACGCAGATGTGATTTCCAATTTTTAGGGGGACCATAAATTGTTTTTCCCCCGTACCCGAATTTCCTCTTTATAGCCCTGCATTTATGGATAAATTTCACTCAAAAATTTGGTTCAATACAAGTTGGAACAAAATTAAAATAATTTTTAGCTTATGCATGCCTAATTACTTATATTTGGACGCGGAAGACTAGATTACGACCATATAGTATCGTAACGTTACTGCATCGAGCAATTTATGTCTCTTTCGGCGAGTTCTATTGATTGGCAATGAGTTGGTAATACTTGATGAGGCATCGTATACAAATTATCGAATAGATGATTTTTTTTTAGCCATAATAATCCATTATAATTCTGCGGACCTGAGGAGGGGGTCGAAAAATACTAAATTAAATTGACTAAAAAAGCAAACGAAAGAACCAAGTGTATTGCCTAATGCCTACCACAATGTTCAGTTCTATGGATTTTCCAAATAAAAAAGTTTTTCATCTCCGTACAACAGTTTAATTTCGTAATCTTGAAAAATTCAAATTTTTTTTTTATTGTCAACTTTCTGAACAGTTCCAGTAATTTTCTAAATGGCGGTGTGAACCCACGAATCATTCTAATTTCTATCAATTTCTGGAGTGCCGAGCACCGCGGAAATCGGCGCCTATGCTTGTACACAATTTAAATGCCTTATATCCTGGACTGTGTAAAAAATACTAATTTATTAAGAATATTATCCTACCAATGAACAAGTAGGACAGTGCATCATTGCCATGCATCTCAGATAGCAGGCGTCACAGTTCGTATACGCATAGTTCTGCGATAAGATCGAAGCAATCGGTATTTCATTGCCAAGAACTTCACCTAAATTGACCAAACAATAAATCCATAGGTACACAATAAACACAAAATCTATCTACCTACAAATACACTAACGAGTGCAATAAATTACGACGCATGAAATTAATTTTTGCGATCGAAAATATCCTATACCTACCTGGCATAATTTCTTCGACGGCAATAATATGACGACCAAATTTTTCATTACGTCTTATACGTAACTTACTGTTCACATTTGGCAGGTCCGGATTCATATCAATCATGTATGGTACAGGAAATTGATGCAGGTACGTCAATTCAGTTAAATTTTTGTCAAATCGGCCTCGACTTTCTCTTTGCCTACGACTTCTATAAGCTTGTTCAAAAGGAATGATAGGTCTGAACATGTCAACGGCTGTCTGAAATTAAGTGGGAAGAAAAAGAACAACGTAATTAGATTTTATTGAAAATAAGATCTCTGTAAGTGTACCACAGGTTTAATAATTGAAAATGAAAACAAATTTATTCTCCCATTGTGAAAGCATGGAACCAAAGATTTTCATTAAATTCCCGCGATTTTCTCACGTACAACTCTCTTTTTCTTTTTTCTTTTTTTTGAATTACAAATTAAGAGATCTACAATTTTTGTCATGTTTCGAGGACGAAACTTTATTTTTATTAGTCGATATTTTTTATTTAGTGTTAAATCAACATAAATCAGCCAAAACCATCGAAAATCAAATGTGAGAAGGTAAAGGTAATTATAAAAACTCTGGCCATGATTAAATTGTCGAAAAAGTTTATTCTTATTTCGTATCACACTAAATTTTGGCGTAATATAACGTACAGACTTCCATATTGTAGATCGAGTTCATATATGTTTTTAACATGGATATGTTTTTAGGCTGGGAGTCGATTGAAAATTTGCGTAGGTAACATTTGTTGTTAGTATAGGGTTGCCATCTACAGATGTAAATTAACAACACATTTCTCTGCGTGTAAATTTTACGCTCAAAAAAAATTCTGAATTCTCAATATATAATGTAAGAATATCTAGAATTTTACTAATTGAGTAATTTTTTTTTTGGCTTTTCACAGTAAAAAACTCTACATTTGTAACAATTATCTTCTTTCTCTTCATTATTTACATAGGTACGCTACATTATCTACCATATAGAACTTAATACATATAAATTAGCCAACCCTGTTCTAGTGTAACGCAATGACGTCATCACGCGCTATAAATATACGTTTTATTGTGTATATTTTAAGATTATTATGTTATTTCCCATTTTCATTATATACCTATTTACATAGATGATGATGGATAGGTGGCGGCTAACGGGCTTAAATGACACCCTGGTGATAGGCAGGGGGCGAGGTTGAGTAATTTGAAGGACTTAGGGGTGATAAGCAGGGGACGATGAAAGGGTGGTGTCCGTAGGAGGAGCTGACGTCATAATGATGAACTTAGAAATTCAAGAGGGCAATGGAAGGGGATTGAATGGCTTCCTGATGATGCGCTGGGGCTGGGTGAGGGGCTTAATGGGCATCCTGGTAAGGGACAGAGACAGGGAGCAGCTGGAGGTGCTAATGATGTAATAATTTTGAACGTATAAATTTTAGTGGCATGGTCAGTGATTTAAGTGGCATTTTGTTTATAATTTTACAGATTTTTAACATGGATATGTTTTGGGGCTGAAGGTTAGTTGAAAATTAGCATGAGTCACGTTTTATTATGACCTTTTTTCATTTTTTTCTCGTTTTCCTTTCTTCTTACCGTTTTTTCCCTTCTTTCCAATTATTTGCCCTTAAATGACGCTTACACTTTCCCGAAATAGTCACCAAAAACAAGTCGAATTTTCTGTCTTCTAGTCACAAAAAAACCGCAATTATTTGAACGAAATTAATACTTGATTTAAGAATTGTTTTTACATAAGTATCATGTCTTTAATAGAATTGTTAATATTCTCAATAATTCCAAGGTTTGCTTGTTTTTTTTTTCCCACGATGTTGAAACAGTCAAAAAGAGGAACAATTCAAAAATAGTTATTCAATTATAATACAAGTGCGAAAAATAAGGGATTTTACAACCAGTTTGAAATTTGCTACACGAGTCGAAGAAGAGTGCTGTAAATCACTCGACTTGCAATCATCTACTTCACATGCGCATCGCACACTACGTTTTGCAATAATACCCTCCTCCGCAATAAATAAAAGAAAAAAAAATGATTCTTTAGAACTAAATAATAATTATTAATTTCCTGGTCACAACCCCCCAAAAAATTCATTTTAATGAAAACGATAAAATTACCTAAGTATTGAGTTTTCTAGAATTTAATGATAATTTTACTCTTTTTTAAATTTTTGCCTTCCCTCAACCTGAAAAATTGATACCTACAGTCAAGTAACAAATAAATTTTCATGGAATTAGATCGTAAATTAATAATATCGTTTCGAGCAAAAAATAAAATAAATAAATATTTTTAATAAAAAAGTGAACCGCGCAAGAAAGTGATCGAGCGTCGTAAACGGAAGTCAACTGGCAAGTGCGCATGCGCTTAATCACACTTTTTCGCGTCGTATTGAAATTCCCTGTATTACTTTTGTTCAATAAAGGCGACCAAAAAAACGTATTTTTCGAGTAGGTGTTGTAAAAATTATTAAGCTTAATGTTCATTTAAATCGAATTCTAGAATTAGCTTAACAAGGTATTATAGAGACGGTTGAAAGCAAGACCAAGACCAAGACCAAAACCATATGGTAGGTATTGCTTCAGTAGTGCACTCCTAGTGATCTTGGTCTTGGTTTTGGTCGTGCATAGTCAAGTCTCGGTCTTAGTCTTACAAAATCAGTGTTGATTTTGGTGAAGTTCTGGCCTTGGTCTCGTTATCGCTTTCAAAATCTATCTATAAAGCTACTAATAGCTAAATTAAATCTACCACTGACACCCTTCCAAAATATACCGGAAATTTAATGATTATCACAAACACCAGCAAACGATTAAATAGGAAGAAACAAAAGAATCAAAGGCGAAATACCGGACATTATTTAATCAGTACCTACTTAGATATTAATTATTCCAAACAATATTTACAGTTCGGTTTGTTCATTTTGTTTTCTCAATTTTTGTGTTTGCTCCAAGTTTTTCAAAGTTGAGAGTAGTTCTGATGTGACAGAAAGTACGTGCAAGACCAAAAATAATAATTTTGCCCATCGAGGTATACCTATCCTGTAGTGGAGACTGAACAATAAATGAATCAGCTCTGAAGTTAAGTTTACATTAAGAGTACTGGGAGCAGATTTAAGTTTAGATTCCTAATAGTTTTTAATTTGTGGAAAAATAAAACAATAATTTTAACAAAACGTTCAAATAGTGTTTCTCAAACAGTAAAATTGGGTATTAGTTCGTTGAGATACGCTATTGACTGTCTTCCCTATATCGTGCTCTATAATAACATCCTCCACCAATCGAACCGAATTAATTTCAGTGTGAAAGCATTTATACCAAAATAGGTAACCTACCCAGACAACGAATGTCAGTGAAAATATGTCTGCGTGCGACCCCAGATGGTGCATAAAAATCGAGCATTATATTTACCTGATACGACAACCAGACGTGGCTACTCGCTTGCATTTTCTGCACAACGTTTCGTTTTCGTTGCTGAAGGCTGGGCTTCATGGCAGACGGGTAGCTACCCTTCAACGCACGATTCAGGTCTACCAAAGAGGCTGCGTAAATCTGGAGTCGATAATAAGACGCCGATCGATTGGCGTACGCCGAAGCCAGCTCAACACTGTCCGGCAAAGATGCGGCTGCACTTTTCGTATACAAATTTATAGCTTCGGCGTCGTTTCGCCGCACAAATTCGCTGTCGCCCAATTCTTTCAGTTCTGCAGCTTTGGTCGCACTTTTCGTCGACACCATTTCCACCACTGGCAAACAATCGTTCGACTTCATCAACTCGTAGAAATAGGCGAAACGTTGGTCCGGCCCCAACTTGGAGTACGTTTCCGCAGCGTCCACCAATTGCGAATCATCGGGCCAAATAGTCGAGTAGATCGTATCGATGAAACTTGGCTCCATCGTCGATCAGTGTGGAAAAGCTTCGAGCAGGGATAGGTATGGTGGTTAAATGTGACTCTTCGTTGCGCCTTTTTTTCCCACTCGAACTACGCGCATACGTAGGCATTGGTAACGAAAGACGAAACTTTCAAAATCAGGTGAAAACCGCCATACGAACGAGAACTAATTACCTACACACAACTGAGGTTAACTTAGGGGAAGACAAACACGTAAATTAAAACCGTTCGTCGAGTTTGCAGTTCAGAATTCAGACTATCTCGAATAATAAAAAAAATTGCAGTTGTTAAAACCAGCATTAAAGTTTGGCGGAACTTGTTTCGTATTGCATAGACCAACTGATAAGGTAGAAATGTCATCTAACATATTAGTCATTATCTACTATACCTGTGGGTACTTTACATTATATTTTATCAGCACATTTCTTTTTATGATGCACAAAACTGATCCTGTCCAAACTGATCGATGCGACGTGAACAAAATTACGTTGTCGTGAAAAGGTTGAACTGGGTATATATTACAGTATTACGCCCAATTCTCACGTTTATGCATAATTATGTTACAGGCATAGTGTGAAATTCAGGCGTTTCATAAAATTTTTAGGCATTCCATGAAAATTTTAGGCAGAATGTAAAAAGAGTGAAAAATTACAAAAATTGACCTAGGAATTTCATGAATTGCCTGGCAACAGTTAGGCAGAGAAATGATAAGAAATGAGAACCGGACACATAAAACGAACAGGTCATTGTAATATTAATAAGATGAAATGATTATAGGTAGGCACTATTGTGTATTTAACAATTTTTTGTTTTGGCTCCTTTTCTATTTCATTTTTCCCGAGTACCTAAAGCACTTCACTCATCCGGACTTTGCCAAACAGCGATGATTAGAGCGGACGTTCTTCTTCAATGTTCTAAAAATCTGAGTTTTTGAGAGAGATGAGGATTTGTTTCAGAAAGAAGACTCGGAACACATTCGATACCAATTCATGGTATGTATTCAACTTGAGTTAGTATCAGTGAATTAGAAACATGGCTTCTCAGCAGCGTTTTTACAATGAAAATTACACGCTATTTCACCTTCCATTCTCTTTTTTCACTAACATTTGTTATACTTATTGAAATGACAACTAATGAAAATAACACTACCATCTCATCTAGTAGTATTAGCCAATATCTGTAATTTCTGCTAGTTCAGACAAGAAAACAGCTTCATTTCACACTCTGCCTAGCTTGAGTTAGGCATTTCATGAAATGCTTGAAAATTTTTATGCATTTTTTAAAATGCCTATACCCTATTTGCTTTAAGAAATACATGATGTCATATGCAGGTTGTTGTCAAATAGGAAATGAAAAAACAATAATTCACAATTCAACTGTACTGAAATTTTTTTTGTTTGGCGGGTGGTACAAGTTGAAAAATGAAAAAACAAAGAAATTTGAAATATCTTTGTAGCAGTGACAAAACTGGGAGGGCTACTAGTAGTATAGGAATGGGGATACAGGGGCACAATGTTCCAGGTTTAGGTCGTTTCACCGATGGAAATTTCACCAAAGGGAATTCATCTAGCGAACAATTCACCAATTAGTATTTCTACCCGATGACTATTTCATCAAATAAACATTCACCGAAAGGTTTTTACACTGATTGCCTTATCTTTTGTATAATATGATTCACTGGATATTTGACAACATACACTCTCTCTTAATTATATTTAATACAAAGCCCTGAAACACTACCACACATCCTTGGCTTGTGTCAGCACTGGATTTTTGCTGGGATACCTAGGTAACACTGTCGAATTCATCTTTTTGGTGGAAGCAACGAATATTTTTTAATGTCTGTGTGTCACTGCGTGGGTAGTGGCGCATGCGCTGTTAATTTTTTGAATGAATTTCTCAGCCATAATTTTAACTTTCAAATTATGTTCCTCTAAATTTGTTATAGTAATAAAATTTTATTAATTATAAATATAATAAAAAAAAAAAAAATAGGCACATACACTTTTAAATATTATCATTTTTTCATTTTAAAATGTTTGTATTTTTTATTGTCTTTTTTTTTCCCCATCCTTATAATTTATATATTAAATTTTATGCTGTTTTTTAATACTTTAAAAAATATAATTTTTGCAAAAAGATACCAAATTGACATAATTTAAGTTTTTAAGGCCAATTTTCAAAGTCAAAATTTTTACTTTTTCATTTCAATGTTTTCATATTTTCATTAATTAAATAAAATTATTATAAGTTTTTGTTCAACTTACTAGTAACCTGGTTCACTATTTACAATAAAAAAAAATTAATCGAATCAGCGAAATTAGGTGAAATTTTGCAATAGGTGAATTAGCCTGTAAGTGAAAAAGTCTGTTGGTGAATTGTCCGCTAGATGAATTTCATAGGTGAAATGTCCGTCGGTGATAAGACATACAGTTAAAAGGTTGGCTCTCCGATGTACCCTCAATGAAAAATGGGTGGTATAAAACTATCATATGTACCCCCAAAAAATATTGTTGATAAACAAAATGATTGTTCGCATAATGTGTACCATGTTCCAACATATTACATGTAACCTGAAAAATTAGAAAGATAATATTTTTAACCAACTTCCAAAAAAAAAGCAGGTTCCTCATCAATTCGAACCAATTTTTTGAATGTTTGTTGAGTATAACTTCTCACTTTCAAAACCAAAGCTGAAAGCTGAATTTTTTATATTCTCAGCCTAAAGCTGTAAGCCTAAGCTTTTTTTTTTTACAAGGTGAAATCGATTGAGTATGAATACTGAGTAATATAACGTTTCTCAATTTTTAACAAATGAAAAATATAGAAAGGTGACAAAAAAACAGTTGTTAGTTGTTTCTCAAGTTCTGATGAAAAATGAATTTTAAAAAAACTATCAAAGAAAAGAGTTTCCCATTTCCTCAAAAAACCGCAATTCCATATATATAAAAAAAAAAACATAAGGCACGAAAAAAATTCAAACAAACCAGGAAAATAGTATCATCGATACTTATCGTCTATCGATAGCAAAAACTTTCGATATTTGACATCACTATAGCTATTTTAAGAGGAAGGAGGGTCGATGAAAATTAGCAGAAAAGAGAATGAAAAAAGAACTTCCCCTCTCATTTTTTTTCATCGTCTGAGGACTAATGGTTGATGAGGTGGTTATAATCTATATAGTCAAAGGTTATAATTCTCTGTCTCACTCGTTTTTTTTTGGTTTTTTTTTTTTTAATCGGGTCTTATTTGGGTCTACAAAAATGGGGTTATAATAATTATTATACATTAAGTAAGAGAAACTGCGGGTAACAGCTTGTGCTCTATAAAATTTTTTAGATAAGTACTTCTTCTTTTCTACTTTTTCAGTTGATACATCTTTGCTTCCCTGGATGTACTGAAGGATTTTCTACCAGAATTTTTGGTTCATAACCTATGGGTACAAAAATATCAACAATCTAGATATTAAACATATTTTCCACAGAACAATACCGACAGCGTACGTGTATAAGTGTATAGGCTCTTTGAATGACATTTTAATAAATTTAATTTAAAAAAAAACTACGTTAATCTGATTGAGTAGCTCTTATTGGTGGATATGCCCAAATTTATGACAGTAATTTTTTCAATCTTTAAATTCTCACTTTCTTCAATTATACCCTTCTGATTTTTCAATTTTCAAATATTAATAGCCTAAGACATTCTCCCGATAGCCAACTTTCATTAAAATCAATGAAGTAAGATAGGTACTTGTTTTGAGCGAACGAAATTCCGTCAGTTCTCGAAAGAGATACATTAAACATATAACCTCCTCCTTAAGCGGTCGGTAAACATACCAAAATTATTCAGTACCTTTATATTTTCCCTTGAGTAATTCTGTTCTGTGAAGTAAACGACTAAGAATATGACTCAAGAATGCGTTCACACCAGTTATTCACTACTAGTCAACTAAACAATTAACTTATATCTCTCACTTGTAATGAACTTCCATTCTTAAAAACACACAAGCACAACTACATTCGGATCATTGAACCAAATAACATTACCGAAATACCACTGTGAAAAAAGGTCACACCAAACCAATAAAGAATTGACTGAATTGTAGTACTTTTTCAAAGTGAATAATGCATAGAAAATCTTCAAAATATAAGTACACTGTAATTACATCGCATTTTAAAAAGATCTGAATCAAGGCCGACAGCAGGATTTCCTCAAGGGAGGGGTTTTTTATTTTTTTCTACCTAAGTGTAGATTGAAATTTTATTTTATTTTATGAGCTCCTTGAAAGTCACTCCTTGGGATTTTTTTAAAAGATTTCCTTCCCAGATATGGACCCTCCCTCGTATGACAAATTATTTAAAAAAGTTTGAAAATGAAAATTAAACAAATCTGAAATTAAAAGTTTTATACATTTTTAATATGGTAAACGACGAAGTTTCTCTGAAAATAAATGCACTGATGATTGATTTTCAGCGGCAGACCTGGTGTGGTTGTATTATTTATAACTAAAAATAATAGGTGATATTACTTGGTATTAATTTTGCTTTTTTATTTATTTTTATTTTTTTGGTCAAGGGATGTTGAACCCTCAAACCTCCCTTGCGGCCGGCCCTGATCTGAATGCGAATTAAATAGGTACTTACATATAGGTACAACTGTAACACACATACATTAAGAAAATCAACTTCGGTTACGAAATGTAAGAAATTTTATTTTATTTAAGTTTTAATTCTAATTTTACTGTAGATTCTGTCAGCGAAAACAGGCACTCAAAACAAATTTTGTGCACGCTAATGAATTAATCTGTTTACTTAATTACTTATAGATATTACAAAAACAATAAAACAAGATCTGTATTACTTTCGTAAAAATTGCCTCGCGCATTACACATTCTCATCAATTTTCCACAACATTCTTGATGCTCTTGATTTGGTAGTTTGGTGTTTTGGCACAAGAGCGTCATGTATTCGCATATGAAATCATACAACTTTCCACTTTGATGATGTTGCAACGTACTAAACAACTCGCCCATTTTTATTGCATACCGATTCAATTTCTTCGAATTCATACTGTCGAAAAAAAAATTCTAATTCAACTGTTTGAAAATTGTAATATGGCACTGGCCTGCAGCTGTGGCTCTAAAACAAGTCCCTGCCCATTTTCGAAAAATGAATACACATTACAAATGTAAGTATAGTGTCTTATACACTACTATATTCAGTTTAGTCATCACTAATTCTGAACACAACCGCAAAAAGGGTCAAATTCAAGAAATTATTTCACTTTTAACATCCTCTTCTTTGAGGTTTCTATGAAAATCTACTTACACAAGGAAAATTTGGGCACCAAAAAATCCAATTTGTACCTATGTAAATATAGATAATTATATTTATTATTATTATACATCCTCAACAAGAATGAAGCGGTTTTTACGTCGCAAGTTGGCAAAAGAACCACTGAACCGATTTTAATAAATCGATTATCCTGATCCACTGCTGGTTAAAATTTTCAATTTGAAAGTCTATGTGATAGACTCTGTCTGGGTGAAAATATATGTGGCTGTAATTTTATTTTATTTTATAAAATGTTTCACCGGTGCAAAGCCCGGCTGAACAGCTCACTGAATAGCTAAATTTGGATCTACAGCGACGACATTCAGAAAAAATATTCATTATGACCTATTCTAACATTCTACTAGTTTTGGTGCAGATTGGCAAGATAATACTTCCGGAAAAACCATCATCATATACCAGGTCACAACATTCATTTCTTTATTTTGTCTCAGAACAGATGAATATAGAAAGGGTTTAATGAGTAGAAATACCAGAATGCCATTAATATTTTCTAAAATTGAGAAGGGGGCGTCAGAATTATTTAAAAAAGAGTAAAGGAGACTCCAGACTGATTGGACCAGAACAAATGTTAAAATTACAAAAAAAAAAAAATTGAAAATGAAGCAAGGATTGATAGCCGACATTCGCCCAAGTCAAGCTATTTTTTCTTAATTTGGGCTATAAAATGTGTAATTTTTGATCAATATCACTACGAAATTCAGGAAAAATATTTATTATGACTTCTTTTAGATATGCTACTTATTTTAGAGCGGATCAGCCACACGGTACTTATTCTAAGAAAAAAACATAAAATATACAAGTACCTATATAAAAAATTAAATTTTTATCTCTCATGAATCATTTTGTTTTTTTTTCCTCCTTCCCTATCAATATGAATATTATATTAAATTTTATGATTTTTTTTTTCATGTATTATCAAAAAATAAAATTTCATCTATGTTTGATATTATTTTGGAAAATGTTTGATTTTGAATCAATAGCCACGAAATTCAAAAAAAATATATTTACTATAATTTATTGCAACATTATACCAATTCTGGCGTGGATCGGCTTGAAAGTACTTCCATAAAATCCATTTTTGTATCGATTTTTAAAGAGGTACTTAATGATTTTTAATTGAGTAATTCAAGGTCAACAGTGACAAAATTCAACACAATCATCAATTATGATCTATTACTAACTTTTTAGCTAGTTAACCAATTTTCTACGATTTGAAAATCTACTTTTTCTAACGGAGCAGCTGCTGCGTTAGAGTTCCTTTTTTTTCCCCTTCCTTTGAAACGTTGAATCCTCTTGGGCACCATCTTGTTCATTAATATTTATGTAGGTAGGTACTTATTAGAAAAAGTAACAAAATATACTGGAGTGCAATAAAACTTACATTTCCAATTTCGCAGACGGCAAATTGTTATAAAGGGGCCAATTGTTTTCGCACGGTTCACAGCGACATTCGAAAAAGTAATTTTCACGAAGAAATTGCTGACGCTGGCTTCGGATCATAAATTCAAATCGACTGCCATAGTTCATGAAAAGCTAGAACAGTTTCAACAATTCCAAGCTATTAAAATCTTACATACAGATGGAAAAATTGACTCATCGATCGAAGCGAGTCGACTATTTCAGAGACGATCATAAATGGGAGCTACTTCAGTGAGAGCTAACTCAGTTGATTCATTTATCTCAGTGGCGAATCCAGAACGTCATTTTTTAAGGGGGGAATGACAAAAAATTTTGTGAAGTTGGGATTTTTTTTTTCGCTCTTTAACAAATTTTTGGAAATATTTATCCGAATTCGGTGGCCATTCTTTCATTTTTCCCCCTTTTCTTTTGGTGTTTGAGAGAGGGAATTTCCCATTTACCCCTCAATTCGACACTGTCTCACTATGAGACAATTGAGACTCATCATATTCGTTCAATTCGTCGCATCAAAGTTTTCGATAAAGAAGAAACACATTTTAACCAACTGTGAAAAAATTACTTCATTACATAGCAAAGGGTGACCAAAAAACACGTACGCATATATTTTGACTCTTCTAGGAAGCAACTATCGAATGGTTCGCGAGTTAATTCCATCAAGTTATTCGTGAAATCAACTTTCGCAATTCGACTCTGAATTGGTTAGTTATAATCGAAAAATATTATTTAAGAGTGCCCAAAGTTTGCAATTATAATTTTGCGCGCGTATTTGTTAAAAAAATTTGGAGGATAATGTGAATTGGATGTTTTTTTAATGTGAAAAAGACATGTACCCATGCACCAATAATTTCCTCTCTACTAATCTTGCCATGTTAAATTTTCAAACAATTATGATCATCATCGATTGTACAACAAACTGAGTACCTCCTTTCACATCCTCTGGGATAATTAAACAATCGCATGTAAAACACACGTTTGTGAGAACATTCGTTAGAAAAAATATTGATTGGGGAAAATGGATTCGGGGATTTGGTACGCAGAAAAAATTCAGGAAAATCTCCATACGGGAAAATTGCTATTTGGAAAAATGTAATCGGGAAACTGGGCAATAACTGATATTTATCCCAAAATATGTGAAAATAAGTGAAAAAATACTGACATGTTTGACAGCGGGAGACAGCGAATTGCAAAAGTATCTGATAAAAAACCCTCAAGGAATTGACAAAAAAAAAAGTAATAAAAATCCATGCTCTAGTTACATCCAATAACATAACAATGCAAGAGAGCCTGAAAATATCAAACTTCTCCACAATTCTTTAGATGTAAAAGTGTAGGACTATGTCAAATAAATCTGAATAAATAGATTATGGATGCAGGTATTGAATACAACTGCTGACTGCTACCCAAGGAATTAAAAATAGAGAACCGAACATTATGGATATCCACCAGTCCACAACCACCACAACGTATGACGTCCTGATAATATATCCCAGGCAACTCTCTATCAGGATACCAAGTACACTGAACTACATACTCGCTGAAAGAATTTATGACTATCTGGTGTACATACACCAGAAAACCCCGTTTTTGCTACGGGCTAATACTGCGTCATATTAGTCTTATTTATATACGCTAACGCACCGCACCTACACATACAATGGATATACAAACTCTGTCAATGTAATCCTCACAATATTTATACTGTATATACCTACATAACTTTATTTTTGTTTCAAAGAACAAAATGTGGTGATAATTAGTACCTAGTATTCATGGGGATCAATGAAAATGAACTCGTATCTGTTTTTGTTTTTTTAACATCATCTAAAACTTAAGAATGTTGATAACTTTCTGAAACTACCATTACTCGATTATTCATGAAATTCAAGGATCGTACTTGTTCTCCAGCTCTAATTGGGTGACTCGAACGAGTAACTACCGTATCTTTGTGAAAACTTCCAAAAATATTTTGTTTGCACGAATGATTAAATAAACTGAGAAACGAATAAATGCCTGTTCCAATATCCTCTCCAGAACAAACTTTTTCTGAAACATCCGATGCGGTTAGGTGAGTTGGATCAGGATATTCAGTAATTTGGAAACAATTACAAGAGATTGCTAAGATAAATTTGAACAACAAAATGCTAGCATACGTTTCCTTCTTGGTCAGGTTCTGAAAAAAAAAAAAAAAAAAAAAAAAAAATTCAATTAGGAATAGACTTGTACGAATACAAACGCACACAAATTCTTTCCCGACAAATGTTTATTTAATTTGAAAATATGAGGTCGAGAGAAAATCACCCCAGCTTTTTTCACGCCATTTTAAGGAATGATTCAAATTCTTCAAAACAGAGTAGAACCGTTGGTATGATGAAAATAAAGAACTAGTCTTTCAACTTTTAAATAATATTTTATAAAATGTTGTAAGAAAAAATATAGAGCTCCGAACAGTAAAATTTAGAACGGAAAAATTCATAAAATTTTTAATACTTAATTTTTAATTGTTTCATAACTTAGTTTTTTTATATGTTTTAATTTCTTTGAAAAATAATTGTTAAAGTTTATTTTTCTTGGCAAACAGCAAATGAGCGTTTCATTCGAAAGAGTTTTTGAATTATTATTTTAATAATAATTTAAAAAACAAAACAATTGCTTAAATCGGTTTGAACCATTGCGTCTCATGCGTAAGCGTAATGGCCCTAAGATTTAACTATTGTGCAAATAAAAACAACTAATTATGAATAAAAATTGTATGTCTATTTCCTGAGAGATGGCATTCAATTTAGATATGGGTACACAGACGCACAAACGAACAGACATATAAGTTCTTTATACATAAAGATATTCAACAACTCCAAAAGCATAATGAGGCATGGCTTTTTTTTTTTCAAAAAAATTCGGATAAAATAAAGCATTATCGTATTTTTTGTGTATTTTTTTTCTTCGAATAAGATTATGGTGGAGGGGCTTATTTTTCGAAGCAAAGAAGGGTGAAAAATAAATGATATTACCTATTAAAAAAGTCACCAACCCCATCTTTTGCTCCCAAACATGGATAAAGTATTTAAATCGAAGTAAAAATTAGTAACATAAATAATATGATACTACCGTAGGTATACCAAATTGCATTTAATTTTTGTCAATTTTTGACGATGTTACATCAGATTTGGTATTTTTGGTTCTCACTTTGGAAGGCTACATCTCGGAAAAGAAGTACTGTCCAGTATTCGTTAGATGCTAGGGGTGCGAAAAATATCGATATGTATTGATACTCCTCATTATACCTCGATTTTTCTCACGTTTTACCGCCAAAATTTCGAGATGACAATGAGATTGAAATATTCCAATAAAACTCTCCCAGCGTTTTTATTCACCAACGGATACGCAGTAATCAGATTCTCAGTGAATCAATCATTTATTATACTCTGTTCACGCTAAGAAATACGTGACGTCAAAATGCCAATATAGACGTTGCGGTTGATTGGGCAGTTGATTGGGGACAGAGAAAAATGTATCAATGCACATTGTTATACAATAATAAGCATCATTTTGTAGAGTAAACAAACATCGTTTTTCGGTTAACGACGACACGCACTTCTTAGCGTTAATAGAGTATAGTGAGAAATTAGATATGGGAAAAATATCAATATTTCGCACCACTATTTGCATGAAGACTTTTTTGTTTTTTCAACCCTAAAAATCGATCCAGGAAGTTAAACAATTCAACCTCCGAAAAGCTTGCATACATTGAATGAGAATTCTGCAGTATCTATTCGAATGTGCATCTGTTCATCATTGTTCATAATTGTTCATAATTGCATGGTTTAAAAAATGGATCACACAATAAAATTAGCACTGTTCTGGGATTCTTACCCAGTTGTGACTTCACCGAAAGGGAATATATTCCAATCAGAACGATTAATATACAATTCACACAACAGAGTACCGTATCCATATAAATTAATTTTGTAAAATTGATTTACTTACTCGTATATCCTGATCATTCGACTCATTGAAAAATGTAGAATGTTTCAAAATATGGATTAAAACAACGACCATCTGGATGCGCAGGTTGAAAGTATCATTATCATTTTTTCGTTTATCGAAATTGTCTTCCAAATTATGGATATTGGCGTAATTGGTTGGGTCAAATTTCTGGGAAACATCGCCTACTGCTTTCTTGAAAGGATTCTTATAAACCGGATGCTCCATCATTGCTTCCAATTCTTCTCCTTGTTTCGTTGCAATCATTAACAACCGCAGAGCTGCACCAGCTTGTACGTAATTGAAAAGCGATGAATACTGACATTCGATTCGATGAAATCGGTCAAACGCATTCTCACGACAACGTTTGCTACAAAACATAACCTGTGAAAATTGAATTTTGATTAACTACCTCATTCATTCAGCTCCAATTCAAGAAACAAAAAATGGAAATGAAACCGAGACAAATGGACACTGACGTTATCACCCAAACCGCATATAACATGGTGAATATAGGAAACGATCGAACCAACAGCGAATGTTTGTTCGGTGTAATTTATGTGTCTTTAAAAGTATTTCATTTAAATATATTGTTCTAGATCATTCTGAAAGAGGGGTATGAAAATATTTTTGCTTAAATTCTCATTAAATTAGGAAAATAAACAAGGGTGTAGATAGTTCCGTCGTAAAGAGGAGACAACACATGCTAAGAGGGGTCCAGACTCCCAGGACCTTCCCTTATACACGCCCTTGAAATAATACAAAAAAAAAATTGGATAAAACTAACGGTAGAACAAGTTAAGCAAGGAATCAACGATTCACATCTCATGAAACAATTGGCACAATGGGAGTATTGACGAGTCAATGGTAAAAATGACGCGTATGGTTTTTCAATAGCAAGAATTTCGCCTAAAATAAAAAAGAACAAATTAATACAAAACGTTTACTTCATTTTTAAATAATGGTTAGAGTAGAAATGCAGATGTTTTGATTTAGACTAGCCTACCAACTTTAATATCTTGATTGGCCACAATATGACGACTGAATTCGGAATTAAATTTAATTTTTACTTTTTCCGAAACATTTGGAATGATTTTATTCATAAAATTTACTTTTGGAAGATAAAATTTTTCGTCATAATTCATATCAGTCGCATCGATGTCAAATTCGCATTGCTTCATAAGGTACTTCAAATCCGTGTACAAGGTATCATCATCCAATCTACTATGTTCGATTGACTTCTAAAAAAAGATAAAAAATATTGTAAACAGAAATTACTAAAAAAAAACCGCGGATCAACCAATAATTAACATAACCTACTCTCTTACGAAAGGAATATTAATTAGGGTACGGTCCATTCGAAAAATCGTTTGAATAAACAGAATTAAATGACACTCTTTCGTGAACGACTTCTTAGAATTAGTTCAACGCCTCTCTCCCCGAACCCCATTATTTCCAAGTGATAGTAAAAAACAAGTCCAAGTAAGAAATAGCACTATATGTATCCACCGTTCATAAGAAATTACATACATAGTAACAATAAATAGTACCCTTCCCAATTTCATTTTATGGCAAACATATTCATCAATATTTCTTTCATAGTACGTTTTCCACAAACACCTCGGTGGGTAAACTCATAAAATGAAAACCTCCGCTTCATTGCACACAAGCGTTTGTCAGATCGCAAAAATGTATTTTAAGAAAATTTTCCTTTTAAAACTTATTTCACTTCACCCCAAAAATTCCACTTCCATTTCTAAAAAATTTTTACGTCTAGATACTGCTACTCTTCAGAGAGATTTCATGCGTCAAATTTCCTTTTAAATCATGAACACAATCCACAGCACACCAGAGTCCAGGATGCACTTAACGTAAGAAAACGTAGCTAAATAATTTGTGTTTGCCGTAGATATACAGCTTAAGTATAACATTATATTATTGAAAGAAATACAACAATAGTCAATATTTAAATAAAAGTGACAAGCAGCATCTCAAAAATCGTAAACTATACCTTGTCTGAGAGAATATAGAAGTTCAACTATACTTACAGGGTGAGTCAGTTTTCGACGCACCATACACATGTTATTTTTGGTGCGTTAAAATATTAACTCGCCAAGATTATTTCATAATTGAATATTGAAACATCGAGTCGTTACTTGACGAACTGGGAAAATTTAAGGGATGTGAAATTTGTTACCATCATGGCGTGTGCCCTGCCCGTACTTATCATTCTGCAAAGGACAAGGAGCACCTTTAAAAACCCTCCCCCAGGGAAATAATTACCGTGTGGCAAGTAGACTGGCTTATAACCACCATATTTACCAGATCTCAGACCATGTGACTTTTCAACATTGAAAGAAGTGTAAGTATACTGATGGAAGACGAAGGAATACCACGATTTTGGCCTCGATCTTACTAAACTCGTTGCTATTTGTGAAGAACAACATACAACCCATTACCCACTGCAAAGGAATTACGAATATCACCATTCAGAAAACAAACAATCGAAAATAGGATGAAAAAAATTAAAAATCGTACAAAATAACGGAGCCTAGATGAGTTACGTTCGTGCAGTTTCGACCAACAATTCTTCTTTCTATCTCGAAGTTTGGGTTTCGACGCTTCCGGATAGTTTTCCTGCAGTGCCCGATTTACATCCACCAGACAAGCCTCGTACCTTTCCAGCCGGTAAAGTGCAGCCGAGCGATTCGCATAGGCAACAGCCAACTCTGCACTGTCCGGCAGGGCTACAGCCGCGCATTTCGTGTACAGTTTCAAAGCTTCGATATGTTCTCCTCGAGCGAAGTTCTCGTTACCCAAATTCTTGTACTCCAAAGCCTTTTCTGTTGACTTCTGAAAACTGCGATCAGGCTCAATAGTTGACAACAGTCCTCCCGATTTCAAATAAGTATAAGCGAATGAAAATTTTTCATTCAACTCTAATCGATCTATTTCTTTATAAAACACAGCTGAATTGATCGGCTCTTTACACATAAAAGACGAAATTAAATTTAAAATATTGATGTTACTGGCCATTTTCACTGTTTTGAGAGAAAAAAAAAGCATATAAGCTTTGTAACAATGTTACACGAAGTACAAACGTTACCAACTTTTTGAAACTTAATTAAGTATTTCGACTTCACAAGTTCACATCCATGAAAGACACGAACACTTCCAACTTTCACTGCTTTACATGATGAGCGGTAGACTAATGACACTAAAAGGCTTTTATTAATAATAAAATTATATTTCGACTCTGACGGTTGAGGAATGAGAATGAGTGAACGTGAAGGAAAAATAGAAGGAGTGAACAGTCGCAGAAGATTATAAGTAGCGTTGCAGGAAAGAAGCATGTAAAACTCTGCAATGTGAATACAAATAATGATCATGCATAAACTATCGATACTATCGATAGTTTCGAGTTCCAACGCTTTATATTGACGGAAAACACGTTTTCGTTTTCAAAGTAGTATTAATATTAACTTTCGTGATTTCAATCAGTTTGCTCTATAGGTTTCGCGATATGGGATTCGTATCACTTTTCATTGAGTGATTCGTGATTAAAATCATTCTTTCCAGAATTTTGTTCACTCTTGGTTAGTGCACGTCCACACGTCGGTAGGTAGTTTTTGATTCACTTGGGCTAGTTTTTAGATTAATTACTACATTTCTTGCCATTGGTTCTTTTCTCTATAATTTATTCTATACTTGGTAACAATTCAAGTTTCAACATTTACGTCGTAACTCGTCTGTCGTACTTGAACAAACTCAACTCCCAATCAGCAAGAGTAGGAAAAATCCGCAAAAAAAGATTCGATTCTGAATTTTTATAACCCTCGACTTCTGTTAGTATATCTTTGACTATATAGTGCTGAACCAGTAAAGAATGATGATTTCTGGTTAGACATGCCGACGCTAAATAGGCAACCAGGGCGTACCTTTTAACGTACTCTGCTTTGTGTTTATGGCCCATATTCACAAACGTCACTTTAACTTCCCTTCACTTAAACTTCACTTGAAAATGACTTTTGGCACAATTTTATATTGAAGAGTGGGGCAACATTTTATTTTTATGTTGGAACTCTCATAAGAAATACGTTCCCATATTTTTAAGTACAAAATTGTGCAAAAAAATTTTTTCAAGTGAAATTTAAATGAAAGGAGGTTAAAGTGGTTTGTGAATATGGGCATATGTCTTCGACCATATACCAATAGTCACGCCCCATACAAATCTTGTACAATGCTTCCCATTGAAGCACTAATATATACGGAGTGTAACATCACATTGGGGCAAGAAGTTATTTTACCCAGGTTATAACGTTGTTATTTCCAGGTTTTTGAAGTTGATTTTAGCCAGGTTGGAGTTTTTTTTGTTTTTTTTTTAATTGTACATAATCGTTTCTTTTTTATTTCTATTAAAAAAATTCATTTTAGAGGAAAAAATAAACTTATTTTGATTTTTTTTCTTCAAAAAATCCTTATCAGATTTAACATGCATTTGCCTTATTGTGATGTCATTTATGTGTGCTTCAATTTTCCATTAACCTGGTGTGTCTATCTAGTATGTGGTCGAAGGTTTATGTATGCTATACTTAAATTTTTTTTATTTGCCATGCAGTGTTGCCACCAGGTTGAAACCAAGAGGTGCTATTCCACTCTTGCAAGATAAATGCACCAATTGAAGAGCGGAATCAACTCGAAAGTAATGGAATAGTTTTCCTGGATGTCACCCCAGTGGCATTATTTTTGGCAAATAAAACATAACTCTTGTGAATTTAAGTGATGCCTTAATCAGATGTATTCTAAATTGGTGAATTCAAACAAAATGTCAAAAATACGCAGAAGGTACACTAAGGTTGCATACTTTTTCACTGGCATGAGAATCCTTTCACTTTACCTTTACAGCAAATGCACTGCAGGGATTGAGAAACAGAAACAAAAACCTAATTTTTTGGAAATGGAAACCACAGAAATAAATGGAAACACCAAAATTCTGAAATAGAAACTAAATTGGAAACAACTAATTTGTTTCAACTTCAAGACCAATAACAAAAATGTAAGGGAAACCAAATGATGATTTTTTTTATTTCCTTTTCTCACTTGATTAATTTTTGATCTAGGAGAAAAACTTTGAAAAAATATCAATATTTTTTGGGAAAAATCAAAAAAATATCGTTATATTGATATTTGAATGGGATATGGAAAATTTTAATTTTTAAATATAGGAAAAATGTTTTTCTCAACTTATACACCAAAAAGAGGTTATTATTAAATCGATTTCTAATAGCAAAATACAAGATTTCCAAAGCAGTTTAAAACATCAAAAATGGTTTTCATTTCTTCACCAAGTGTAGAAACAGTGTAGAAATGAGTTTTTTCTCAGCTGTTTGTTGTTTATTTTTTCACAGAACCATTTACCTACATGTACACAAGTTGTAAAATGTCACAATGAAAAAGGGCCATTGCACCTGATGATACTTACACAAACAACCAAGTTTGCTTCTCAATAATATTTAATTGTATCTAAAATTCTAATCATGAATGAAGTTTACCTGTTTAATTAAATAAATAATAACCTTTTTTTGGTGGATTCATTGAAAAAAATATTGTTCTCAACTAGTTAGCCACTCGTGATAATCACTCATTTTTCTAACCATTCATAGTTGATAATGCCCGTATTCTAGAACATTTATTAACATTAAGTTAGACATAAGTACTTGTTCAACCAGGTTTATCCTATACTTACATATATAAGTCAGATTTAAATATTACTTAAGCAGCATATCTTTAAGTATGGTTCTAAAACATGGGTTCTCATATTAACTAACCTAACACTCGTATTCTAACACATTTTTTAACTTTAAGTAAGACTTAAGTACTCATTTGACCAAGTTTATCTTATACTTATACGTGGGAGACACAGATAAAATATTACTGAAGTAGTGAATATGTACTCAAGTATTGTTCTAGAATATGGATTTAAGTGTCTATTTAAAACTTGCATTTCTCCACTATATGTCTCGATAAAATTAAGTTTTTTTATAGCTTTACTCCAGTTGAAGAACCTCTAAGATGAGTAGATGCATAAAAAATTTTTTGTTCAATTTTGATTTTTTCTTTGCGTCACCATGTTATTTCCACGGATAGTGGCAAAACATCATTTTTCTCAATTATGGATTATTGTAATTACATGAAATAAATTATTTGGGTAATTGAATAGAATTACTCATTGAAATTCCATAAATAGGATGTAAAAATGAAATTACCTGAAATTACATATAGTTTTTCCTAGACACTTCATGAGATATGTGCATACTTATCTTAGAGGCTCTTTACTATAGTTTGTCAGAAGAAAAAACAAGGAAGCTATGTTTCTCACCTAAACTATTTGTTTCCCAACTTCACTGTTGTTTTAAAACAAATTTTTAGGATTAGTGAACATAAGTGCAGGTTGTAACAAAAAGTTATATCACCAATATGGAGAGTTTAACTTTATTTTACCATGCGTGTTATCAGTTAAACTTAGTTTATCTTACAATTTATAGTTGGTACAACCAGGCATTAGTGTCCATTATGAATCCCAGCCTAAGGGTTAAAACTTGTTGTCATGGTTTCATTTTATTCCTGGAGACTTATCTTTAATTTAGTAGATCTAAAAAGGTTCCTCTTATCATTGAAGAAAATTACAACCAAAATTGGAAGACTGTTTTATGCAAGAGCATCTATGAACAGACAAAAAAGATGATAGAAAAAGTGTATGAGACTTCAATATTTCTGCCTCTTTTTACACTTTTTTTAAAATGTAATATTGGAATTTAATAAGATGGAACCAAATGGCACTGCAAATATAGTTTTTTTTTTTTTTTTTTGCAAACCAATGTTAGTAGCTCTTCCAAATTAAAATTAACCGAGAAATCGAATGGTGACAGTTTCAAGGTTGAATTATGAATACAAAAAAAGTATCAGCAAAATTTCCGAAAGATATATCCCTGTAAAATTAAAGAGAGCAAAGGATATAATTCACTGGTTCACATCCTTCTGAGGAAAATTAAGAGAATAAAAGATAGGTAGGTACCTACAGTAAAGAGAGGAAATTTCATGGATTCTAATATATATTATCAATAAAATAATAAACGTACAACCCATTTTTTTAAGACAAATATGACAAAAATTATTCAGTCAAAATTAAAAAAAAATTATTTCGACAAAATTCAAGGCTCATGCGCCATTACCCACATGGCCACATATATACACGAAAAGATTATAAAATGAAAAATAATTTCCAAACAACAAATTCTACAGTGTTATCCAACTATGCCAGAAAAAATCCAAAGTAGGTCCAAGCCAAAGTGCCACAAAGCGGTGCTTCAGGGCCAGAGATATATAGCTAAAGAGATCTCCAACAGACATAGGTAATCAAAAATGTGACAAACATCTCAATCATCATCATAAATGATTTCTCAACTTTGTTTACTTTACTGCGCATATGTTGTAGTTTGATAGTATGTGTGTATTGGTATAAAGATGTATGTTTTCGGTAGAAAATATGCGCAGCTTTGGCTGCGCAGAATGTTAAATGAAGTTGACTTTTTATTGATGATGATGATGGTCGAAGATCTTTGTCACATTTTTGTACCACAGCGCATATAGAGAGTTGGACATCTCTTTAGCTATATATCTCTGTTCAGGGCTTGTAGGTACTGAATGTACATATTCGCTCGTAAATTTTACAATAGCAATAAAATATTATCCCGATTAATTTCGTAAAAATTACCTCGGGTCACAAACATTTTACGTAATTTTTCATAACATTCGCGATATTCACGATTTGGCAGTTTAGTATGTTTACCCAAAAGTGTCAAGTATCTGCACAAGAAATTACACAGCTTCTGATTGTATTGATCTGGCTTCGTACTAAACCACTCACGCATTTCGTTCGCATTTCGATTCAACAACTCTGAATTTACGCTGTTTAAAAAAAAAAAAAAATTAACTTATACTGGTTGAAACTTGGAAGTCATGGAATGAGTGCACTGCAAAGGATTTTACTTAGAATAAGGCAAAAAATGTTTGGAAGTAAAAAATAAATGAAAAAATTAAGTAAAGAAAAATTGGAAAAAACAGTTTTTGGCAAATTTTGGTAATTAACAAATAGGTAATGGCTAATTTTAGTATTTTATGGAAAAGAAAATAGTAAGAAATAAGTAAAGGCAGGAAGTACCACTCAGCAATTTATTCTTCATTTTCATAAAACCGCAAATAAACCAGAAGCGAATATAGAGAGCTTATCTTCAATATAAGTATCTACTTCCTTACCTATTATCCATGTTTATACAAATAGTTTCAAAATCTGCTAAAAATGTAATATACACTTCATGTGAGGATACTAGGTACAGATTTCGTTAATTTGCGAAGTATCCGCTAATGTTTAGTATAGTGATGAAAATATTCACATTTTTCACATTACTGAATAAAATCGATTTCTCTCTTTTCTGAACCAGAGATTTTCTCATTTTCATCCCCTGTTTTTGTTTCTCCGCTGGAAATGTTGAATCCACTACAAAACCAGGGATAAAATTAGTGGGAAGTCGAGGTGGTTAATCCACACAAACTTTGTGAACCCTCCTCCCAGACACAAATCGAAAATATATACTTATTATAATAAAAAATAAGTGATTGTCGCTGTGGCTACAGATAAGTAAGTACCTATTCGTGAAGGACTGATGTTTAAACATGAAAATATCCAAACAATATCTACTAAAGCGGAAAATTTTCCATTAATTTGTGTTTTTACTTCGTTTTTTTTTGTTTTTTTTTTTTTTAAACTGCTAAAGATGACGTAAAAAAATTATACAAGCAGCAGATTTATGCAAATTTTTGCCTCTTTTTAATGATACCAATTTCATCTGTCTGGTTTATGAAGAGGAAGAGGAATCATTGAGTGAAAGAGGAGATATTTCTAGATTCCAAAAATGGCAGATTTTTATTTAATTTTCTTTTTTTTCGTTCATTTATTTTTAAACTGTTCAAGATGATAAAAAAATTACGTAGATACAGTAGATATAAGCAAATTTTCTCATCTTTTCATAATGATACCAATGTCAGCTCTCTAACTTGAACAGCGCCTAGATATTCATTTGAGTGAAATATGAGAAGTTACCCGAATATAAAAATAGAAAATTTTCCATTATAGTACAGTTAAATCAGCATTAAAATGGAGAGAAAAAATTATCACACAAACTTTACTTGTATAAGAGTTGTTGAGTGAATCTCTTGGAATAACATACTAAAAGTTGCAGCCTCTTCACCTTTTGCATTTTTGGGAAGTAGGGTGTTTATTGCCCAGAATTTGGGTTTTTACGTTTTTCTCCACAAATTTTGATTTTGCGATAAAAATATATCAGTATGAAATTGTTTAGAACAAAATTTCCTACAAACAAGATTCCATGCAGTTTTTTCACAGACGCCTATTTTCTCCTCCTAAGAACTTTGAAAACAGCCATTCTTCATGGGATATTTACATCGTAAATGATGGTATCATACTACGTAGATAATTTGTTAACCCTGATACATATTTTCTACGCATCCACCCTCTCCACCTTCACCATTTTTTTTCCAATACCCTTTTTCCCTCTAAAGAAACTTGAAAACAGCTATATTCAATTTGTTTGTTCATTCCGAAATGGCTAAAGATAATTAGAAAATTACAAGAAAATTTTTAAATTTTATCTTCTTTCTAGCAATACCAATCCCAGCTCTTTAGCTTGAATAGATGCTGAAGAATCATTGAAAGAAATTTGAGAGGTTTTTTCAAAACTGAAATGTTGTGTTTGATTTCCAAGGGACGCATACACAACCACACACATCAACACAGTCACACAAATCAATGAGAATTACAATTTGGATAGGTGTTCTTGAAATTCGTAGGATTATGTTACCATGTTATGAAAATGTTGGATGATTCTGGGTGCTGCCATGATTCATCAATTATCTTCACATTTGGCAGACTCAATCAACTTTCCAAACTAAACGTTTCTACCAAATTAGAAGAAAACTGATAAACCGTAACAGCACCCAAAAATAGGTAAAATTTTCCCAACACAGTAAATTAATACTATGAATTTCAAGAACATCTATCTTGTACCCCACAATTATACTTTCACAATAGTATTAGCACGACATGTGTGATAGTGTAGAGTACTCTTGTGCTAGTGACTGATTACACTGTAATAATTTAGTAGCATGACATCAATTATCGTGACAAGTTATCATGGTCTACATGAGGCTTTCAGTCTCACATAGCCCCAACCAATAACTAAAATGTTTACACATCAAAAATCAAAAACATAATTCTACATATTTGCATTTGAGGAAAAAACAAAATGAATAATGACAGGACTCGATAAGCCCTTCAAAACAATTTATGCCATCTCGCCTCTGCTCTGCTTTGTCTGTTTGATTAGAACAAAAAGTAGCAAACACAAGAGTACAAAACTTACATATCCAGTTTTGCAGATGGAAAATTCTCAATAAGCGGCCAATCATTTTCACATGCTACGCAGCAACATTCAAAATAGAACAGCTCCTTTAAACGTTGCCGACGTTGACTTCGATTGGTATATTCGTAATAACCACCGTAATTTACGAAAACCTAAAAACATTTTAGCCACAACTTAGAAAAATTTAACTGTTAATTTATACATCTCACTTCAATTTATCAATGGTCTGAAAAATTATATACTTTTTTTGTGGAATTTAAATAATAGGTACTTAGTACCTCTACCTATAAATTTATCAAAAATTTTGCCAAGTGACGGTATTGACGTATTTTTATTAGACCGGGGCACCTATATATTTGGACCAAGTCACCTATTTAGACGTTAAGATTTTAGAATTAGCAGAGGCCATCATGAGCTTATTTTACTTAGTTTACTCCAAGTAGTGTACTGGAAGAATTTTTTTTTTTTTTTTTGGGGGGGGGGTTATACCGCACAAAAATGCTAACTGGTGGGCCACATATCCAGAGAAAATGCCAACTTTTTCTATGGTAAGGTTGGAAAATATTGGGTTCGGGATATCTATACTTAATTACAGAGTTCACGCAAAGTGTGACACCCCATTCCCCATAGTCAATGTTGTAAAAATAGAAAAAACTGTCTCTCCGTCTGACTGTCTCTCCATCTGACTATCTCTCTCCATCACTGTTTCTCTCTTCCTCTATTTTCCCGCTGGTGCATTTTATCTAGTATTTGGTATTAGTGATGACATATTTTCTTCGTGGCGCTGTGTGTATGGGAATTTGTTTGATGGTTCTAGCTATTTTCAGCAGGTTTTCACTTTTTCATTTTATTTTATCCGTAGTTGTTGATGGCGTTACAAACTTAGACAATGGTGTCTCATCGAGTAGTTTCTCTCATATGTTTGGTGGTAGCGCAGGGGTGTTTGTGTATATGTGTGTGTGGTAGCTGGCAATTTGGGTGACATCATTTAAGGTATGGTAGTGACTGATGGCTAATTTTGTCTCTCTTTCTGCCTCTCAATTGCCACCTTCCCCACCTTGTAAGAAAGATTTTTCTAAAGAAATCTTTCTATTGGCCATGCGTGGAAGGCAGAGCAGAAACAGAGAAAAAATTAGCCATTTGTCACACAGTCATCACCATACCTGATTACCTGGAATAATACGTCACCCAAACCACCACCAACTGACCTCCCCCCCCCCACACACACATATATACATACAAATACACACATCCCACAACCACCAAATGCACATGAGAAAATAGATGACATTAGCTCTGTTTGATAGGACAACTTACACCAACCTACACTAGGAGGGCGATTCCACAAATGTAGGAATGTTATATGACTTTGCGCCAGGTTTTACTTGAATATTTGTGGAATATCCCTACCGGGGTAGATTGGTGTAAAGTAGTGTAATCCTATCAAACAGAGCTATTATACTGCTCAACTTTGGAAAAAAAAATCACTAAAAAATAGGCTACGAACAATAACAACAACAACAAATTTGATGAGTGTAACGAGAATATTGGTTACAAAATAATTAAATACTCGTAAATGTTAAAAGGTTGTACTAAACAAGATATAAAACAGTGAAATACTAAAAAGTTACGTATGAATAATAATATTAATAGAGAAGAGATGGTAAAATGTACATGGTTACATGAGTTTTTATAATTAGAAGTTTTGGGAGGAGAATATGGCGATTTCTTGGAGAGTGGAAATGGTAGTGATATGATTGGAGAGTTATGACAATACAAGTTTAGATATTGTCCAATAGGAGTTTAAGGAAATGACATAAATGGTGATTTTGGGTATTTGCAATATCTGCAGAATGGTTTCATAGAAAAGAGTTGTTATGAAAAGTGTGTTTATGTTTGTTTATAAACATTGAAAGTAGAATAAATGAGTCAGTAAAGGCAAGAAAAGACTTGTTTACATGACGTCAATATAATGAGAATTGTTTTAGGTGATTGATATATATGTGAAATATATATATATATATAAGAGAGAAATATTATGAATGATACAAAATTATCATTACATAATAATGCTGGGGTATTTTGAAATTCATTGTTTTAGATAAAACATGAATTTGAATGAAATGAAAGTAAAAGTGGAAGGATATGGGAATACGGAACATAGTAAATATACAAATATATAAAATTCATAAAATTTCGTAAATAATATAAAATACATGATATTCATTAAATTTCCAAGTTTTAGAAATAACACGTTTGTATCAATGTATAAATGTTTTTCATAATATAAATATTCATTGACAATATATATATATAAATTTGACATCATTCTTTTTCTTCATTTGATTACAATTTCTTCATCTAAGCTTTGAGCTTTTGTTTTTATAGGGCTTGTTAATTCATTTAGTAACTGAGTTACATGTTGACTTTGTATTGGTTGTTTAATATAATTGAAAAATAGATATGATAAAATTATTATAATAATAGTATTTAAACTTAACCATATTAATACAAATAGTTGGATTAAAGTTAAAGAATTATTTTCACTGAATTTATGATACTTTATTTCTAAATTATCGAGTTTATATTGGAGTTGATCTTCTAATACTGCTGATTTGAGAATATCATATTGGGATTTGAGGGAATGTTCGTTGTCTAAGAGTGATTGTTCATCTCTGTAGGTTAATACTCTACAGCATATGGAGAGAAGATCTCCAAAAATGTCTCTGACTTTCGTCACAACAGTTTCTCTTTTACTGCGTAAATGGTTTGGTTTGGGGTAAAAATCTTGTATCAGTGCGAGATTTGATTCGATGAGAGATTCGAATAAGATACTATATCTTTTTGAGATTCTGTGTAGACGGCATTTTAATTCGTCCCAATTGCAATTGTCTTTGTATTTAGTATAAATATGCGTTCGTATGAATTCTGCTGAATCTGTTAGGTTCAATTGTACTGTATACAGAATTGGTATTGTTTGCTGATATATGCGAATATGTTCGTATTCTTCAAAATAGGCTCCTGTTGAAGCGGTAATAGACGTTTTAACGGGTCTATTTGCTTTTATGCTGATTGATAGTTGAATTGATAGAAGAGTCAAAAGTATCGAAAAGAAACAGTATCTGCAACATACAAAAATTGCAAAATGTGAATGGTTTGCAGAAATTAAATTACTGTAATTAAATTATAGGAATTATGTTCGATGGTCTATACCAAAATTTGAAAAAGTCACGTATTGCTGATTTAGGGTGATGTCACTAATTTGATCGTGTGTGATCTAATTGTGAAAAGGGGAATATCGTATGGATATTTAATGATATGGAGTTGAACTAATAATTCAGTTCGTCTTCAGCTTTTGTTTCGTGTCTTAGTCGAAATAATTTTTTGTGATTTTCGTGTGCTTTGTTGGTGTTTTCTTGTTCGTGTGTTTCGAAAATCTGACGAATATTATTTTCGTGTTTTTCCAGAGAGAAAATATATTCGCGAAATCGTCGAATCTTTTTTCGAAAAGAAAACTTAAAGCAAAATAATTTTTTATTTTTTGCAATTTTTATTTTCTCGTGTTGCAATCGGAAAATTTTTGATAAAATTTATTTTTTTGTTTTCGATTTTTGTGCGTAATTCGATTTTTGTTTATGAAACCTGTTGGGTTTTGTAAGTCTGAAATACAGTATACAGACGTGGTAAGTCGTTACGATCATATTTGAAAAATGGAGTCAATCCAAAAGGGGTTAAAGAAATTGTGTTTGGACTCGAGAGGAAAAATGCTATCTAAAACTGAATGTAGGTATCCTGAAAAATCATTCGACAAAAAGGTTCAAGACCTTGTCGAGATGAGGGGTGCTAGAAGTGTTTTAGATTGTCAAATTTTTCTGGGAGGTGGTGTTAGACTCGCTGATGAGACTGTTACGTTTGATGATGTAACACTCAATGTGATATCAGCTTGGATAGGGTGTTGTTGCTATTGTCGAGCCTTGTCTGTAATACACAGACAGGTGTGGACAATGGTGAATTACGTCACTCATCCGAACCAACCTTCATGGCAAGAGAGCCAGAAGATGAGGAGGGGTCATACTGATCATGTGAACTTTTGTTCAATCAGATGGATGCATCTCTGCGATCTTACGGTGTGCGATGAGGCTGTGGTGTTTGTCTGTGGTTTGTTGTCGTCGCTTGCTCCATACATTCCTGATGGGGTAGAGCTGAAAATTGGTGGCTCTTTTGCTTTATCCAAAGCAGAGGAGCTAACTCTTGAGTGTGCTGTTCCTCTGTCATTTTTGACAGGGGTGTTAGCTTTGTTGCTGATGATACAGCATGAGACTAACAAGATTGTGGAGTGTCAGTTCCTACATCTGCGACATGTGGATGTTATTCAAAAGACTCGAAATGGGAATCTCCATCGGTTACGTGAATACATTAGGGAGAAATGGCGATCTACAGTGGAGATAACACCTGCTTCCAACTTCGTAATATTCAAACAAATATTGCGACCGGGTTATATGATTGGTCTTGCCAAAATACGTGAGCGGGTAGTTATACCACATGTGGATACCAGATATCCTTATGTGTTCACAGGGGCTACACAATTGAAAGAGGAGTTAAATGCTCTACGCTACAGGGATGTAGACTATGTTCCTATCACTAGATGTGAGAAGGATGATAAGTCTATTCAGGTGGATGTCTCGAATATGAAGAAGGATCCTAGCGACAAAATACTTTCGGATAATCCGAAGGCATTGTTGGCAAACGGAATTTCTTCTTCTGTGAGGGACAATCCTCGAGTTGAGTTAACTCGCGTTGATATGCTGAATACGTGTGGTGAGGCAATGCGTACTGAACAACATTCGACAAATGCCAGCATCGTTAAGGTTGTTGCTTGCGCAAACAAATCCTTGAATTGTGCCACAACTCCTGAAATGTATCCGACTTCCGACACTGAAGAAACTAGCAGGGAGAAAGATGAGGAATTCACTAGACGGGTCAAAAATTTAAGAAAGCAAATCCAGGATGATAAAACAAGGAAAGTTTCTCCTGGGAATGTTCTAACGAGGAGGGCTACTCCGGTGCCTATTCCGTCTCTGCCTTATGTGTTTTCTGGAAGAGATTGGGATGCTTCGAAAGAAGACTCTGAACATCGTGGCAGAATATTCATTCCTATATGTCCGATGAAGTCTTCGATGGCCAGATGTGGAGGTCATCGTCCATAAAAGAATGTTTGAATTTCGAACTTCAGTGAGAACAGTTGGTGAGTAAAATTATTAATTATTAATTAACATCTTAGAATATAATTTTTTTCTTATTCACAATTTGATAAATTTCATTTTCTTCATTTTATTTGATATGTGTGCGCACTTTTTATTAACATTAAATTTTCATAATTCTTCATATATAATTTTTATATGCCCTTTTTTCTTAAATTTAATTAATGTTCCTTTAGTATTTGTTTCCCTTGGTTTGATTGTTGATGGTTGAAGATATGTTCTGCGTGATTGGAGTTTTTTGAATTTCGCATATTCTCGATGTGTTGTATGAGGATTGGAAGGATAATTTATGTTTTTACAAGGTAAAATATTTTGGAGTGAGTATAATGATAATATGTATAGAAATATGTACGTGGATAAAATATGTAAATGTACATGGGTAAAATATGGATAAAATATAAACAGGGGTTAAGGTATATATATGGATAACATAAACGTAAAGATTTTTTAGCCTATGGGGTTTTTTTTAGGTCTACCTGGTTTACGTTTCATGGCTTTTTCTATATCAGATTTTGCATCTTCGTTATTTTCTTCTTCTGATACGTCTTCTAATGTAGGTTTTTCGTAAGATTTTTTATCCTCGGGAATTTTAATATCTTCAAGTTTGGAATATATTTTAATTTCTAGAGGGATAATATCTTCGTTGGTATTGTCTTGTCTTTGGTAGTAGGGAATTAATTTTCTGACATGAAGATTTTCTTCTGTCAGTGGTAGGTTTTTGTTCGTATACTGTACTGTATAGTTAAGATCTGAATTTTTCTTCACTATTCTGAATGGTCCTTTGAACTTGAATTTGTTCTTCGCAACGTTTTTACTTTGTCGAATTAAAACTAGGTCATTAGTTTTAAATTCTCAAACTACTTTGTTTTTGTTGTAGTTGCTGGAATTTATATCTGCTGCTTTTTGTTTTAATTCTGCAATGTTATTTTTCGTAGTCTGCAATAGATCTAGAACGTTTTGATGTTTGGTCATTGGCTTTGTTGTTGTTATTGCATATTTATTTTCTATCGTTGTTCGTGGATTATATCCGTGAAGAAAGAAATATGGAGAGACATTGTTGAGGTAGTGTATGGGTGATGTATTATACGCATACACAACATTGAAGAGTGTGTCAATCCATTCTTCTTCTGTTTTTGGATTATACTTAGTTAAGCATTTTTTTATTATGCCATTCATTCGTTCAACTAGTCCTTGTGTTTGTGGACTATATGCTGATGAGTGTATTATTTTGATGTTATTTTCTTTGCAGAAATTATGTACGAGGTCGTTCCTAAAATGTGTGCCATTGTCACACGATATTATTTTAGGTTTTCCGTGTGTCGTCATAATTTTTTTAATAAATTTGATTACACTTTGAGCGTTAGGATGTCTCACAGGTTCTACAATGCAAAAGTTTGTGCATCTGTCTACTCCTACAATGATATATCTTTTTTCGTAGTCGTTGTCAAATTTTCCTACGAAATCAATTTCGATGTGGGAAAATGGATCAAATTCCTTGATAGGAATTGGTTTCATCATTCCTATTTCTTTCGGGTTTCGTTAGTTTATTTGGCATTCATGACATGAGTTGATATAGTCATTGACTTTTTTGACTATGTTAAGCATAAAATATCTTGATTTGATTTTTTCCAAAGTTTTTTGTCTTCCGAAATGTCCTCCGTTGATGGGATCATCATGCATTTCTTTCAAAATGCTATGAGTTAATGCATCAGGTATAACAGGTACATCCTGATGTGGATTACTATTTTTTGATTTTTTCTTGTAAATAATATCGTCTTTTCCTAGATAATATTTATATGCATGTCTTTCTATCTGCTTTAGTAGTTGTCTATCGAAAATAAAGTCTTTTACAAAAAATTTGTAGACTTGTCCCCAGTAATCATCTAACTGTTGATAATCAGCTAGGGTTTCTATAGGAATATCTTTTCCTTAAACTAATGTTTTTATTTCTCCTTTTTTTAGCGATTTCATTTTCTTTGATTCCATCTTTATTTTTTCCTGTTATTGGGTTGAAAATGTTTTCTTCTTTTTGTTTTAAATTTTCTTCTTTATTTTTTTGGAATTTCTTCTTTTTTCTTCTTTTTCAAAATTTTAATTTTGATAGGTTCTTTTTTTGTAGCAGATGATCTTGTTATGACATTAACATTTTTGTCTTCTTCTTTTTCTTCTATTAAAAATTGTCCTGATTCGAAACGTAAGGAATTGTTATCCTTTTTGAATGGTCTAGACAAAAAGTCTGCCATTACGTTCTCTTTTCCTGATATATGCTTAATATCGAATGTGAATTCTCCTAATTTTGATACGAGTCTTGCTAGACGTGGTGATGGTGTTTTCATCCTATGTTGGTAGGATAAAGGTTGATGGTCTGTGTAGATGATAAAGTCTGTTCCTAGTAGGAAATTTCTGAAATGTTGACATGATTTTGTTATGGCAATCATTTCTAAGTCAAATGAGCATAGATGTTGTTGAAATTGTTTTAATTTTTCTGAATAATATCCTATTGTGTATTTTTTTCCAGTTGTAGGGTCTATTTGATGACAAACTGCTCCTACAGCTTCTTTGGATGCGTCAACTTCTAGAAATGTTGATGCTTCTGGGTTGTTAATTTGGAGAACTGGTTTTGATAGTAATATGTTTTTCATTGTATCAAAACATTTTTGATGTTCTTCTTTCCAGTCTATTTTTACATTGGACTTACTGTCTTTTCCTTCTAAGATTTTCATGATGGGTAACATTTGTTTTGTGAAGTGTAGTATCATTTTTCTGTTGTATCCACACATTCCTATAAATCTTCTTACTTCTTTGAGTGTTCTTGGTGGTTGTATGTTTTTTATAGCTTCTATGTTTTTTGCTAAAGGTTCTAATTTTCCATGACCTATTTTATGTCCTAAAATTTCTATCGAGTTTTCTAAGAAATAGTTTTTCTTGGTTTTTATTCGAAAATTGTATTTTTTTAATCTTTTTAAGATTTCTTCGGTATTTTCTAAACATTTTTCGAAAGTTTCTCCGAATACACAAATGTCAACTATGTATACTATGACTTTTTTCCATAGGATATCGTGAAATATGTCTACCATTGCTTTTTGGAAGACTGAAGGGCTTAAGCTAAGTCCTTGAGGCATGCAATTAAATACATATCCTACTCCTTTGATGTTGATTCCTGTTATTGGTTTGGATTCTTCGTCAAGTGGTAGTTGAAAGTATCCTGAATTTAAATCTATAATAGAGAAATATTTTTTGCTTTGTAGGTGTGGCCATATAGAGTCTATTCTAGGTACTCTAGTTCTGTCTTTTTTTATTTTTCCATTAACAGCTCTGTAGTCTACTAATGGTCTGTATGAACCGTCGGGTTTCCTTTTAAGGAACATGGGTGATTCGTCTCCTCTATATAGACGTTTACATAACCTTTCTCTTAATTGAGGTTTAGTTTTTCTAAAAATTTCTTCTAATTTTGGTTTTAAAATTTTCCAATTTATTAACGTATCATTGTCTGAAATTAATTCGTTAAAATTATTTGTGCATTTCCTGTAAATGCAATTTTGATTTTTTTTATTTTTATGGCATCATCTGTCCATCCAAAAGCTTCGCATTTGTTTTCGAATTGCTTTAGGAATATTTTTATATTTTCTGAAGATGTGTTCGAAAATGTTGAAGGTCTGATATTAAAATTTGTTTCGTTAACCATTTTTATTTTTTCGGGTATTCTAAATGATTTGTTTATATCTTTTGGAGGTGATATTAAATCTATTAGAGATTCTTGTGAACTAATCTCTACTGTTTCTTCTTCAGGTTCTGTTTTAGATTCACTTGTTAATTTAAATGTGTTGTTTTTATCACAGATATTTGATATTAATTTTATGGCTTTATTTTTAGCTTCACGATTAATTTTTAAAGGTGATATTAAATCTTTTACGTTATCTTTTTTAAGGAGAGTGTTAATTATAGGATCTGGATGAGATTGGATATAGAGACTGATGGCTAATTGGATTTCTGGTCTAGAATTTTCTGAAGGAAAGGGTTGAGGATTTATATTTGACCATAGATTTTTTAAATCTTTGTTTGTTAAGGATGTAATCCAGTGGTTAGCTTTGAATAAAGGTGCGTTTGGAGTTACTTGAATATTCCAATCTTTGTTGTGCATGGGTTTAATTTTTGTAAACTTACAGGATTTTGTTGTTTCTTTTGTTTCCACAGGTGTTTTGGATTCTGCACATGGTTGATGATTGCACGACAGCACTTCGAACGGTTTCCTTGGACAGCAAGATTTTTGATGGTTCCGGAAATTTTTAAAAATTTTATTCGAAAAAATACTTTTTATTTTTATTTTGCACGTTAAATGCGCCAAAAAAATTTTTTACACTTTTTGTAAACTGGTTTAATAAAATTTTTATAAAATTTCACACTTTTTTAGACTTTTCTTCAAAAAAACAAAACACAAGATTTTTTATGTTTGGGCGCCAATATTTTGTAACGAGAATATTGGTTACAAAATAATTAAATACTCGTAAATGTTAAAAGGTTGTATTAAACAAGATATAAAACAGTGAAATACTAAAAAGTAAGTTACGTATGAATAATAATATTAATAGAGAAGAGATGGTAAAATGAACATGGTTACATGAGTTTTTATAATTAGAAGTATTGGGAGGAGAATATGGCGATTTCTTGGAGAGTGGAAATGGTAGTGATATGATTGGAGAGTTATGACAATACAAGTTTAGATATTGTCCAATAGGAGTTTAAGGAAATGACATAAATGGTGATTTTGGGTATTTGCAATATCTGCAGAATGGTTTCATAGAAAAGAGTTGTTATGAAAAGTGTGTTTATGTTTGTTTATAAACATTGAAAGTAGAATAAGTGAGTCAGTAAAGGCAAGTAAAGACTTGTTTACATGACGTCAATATAATGAGAATTGTTTTAGGTGATTGATATATATGTGAAATATATATATAAGAGAGAAATATTATGAATGATACAAAATTATCATTACAATGAGGTTTGCCAACTAGTATCCTAGTTTGCAAACTTTGAAAATATTGGGGGTGTCACACCCCCCAAACCCCCTCTTTGGTACGCCCCTGAGTTGTCATTATAGGCGAATAATTGTTTTTTTTTTCTTATTTTTAATTTCTACTGAGCTTTTTTAAAATAAATATTTTAATGTACTGACCCATCGCTGTCCTGGTTTGGAAATTCATAATGATGGTAAGCCTAACTATAGGGACCTCCTTCTAATACACCAAAACAGATGAAGTGTGTACTATCCGACTCATTTTCATTAGTGTTGTTAGGCATGCAATGTATTCAAAAAATGAGTCATGA
This sequence comes from Ericerus pela, assembly GCA_011428145.1. Taxonomy (NCBI): domain Eukaryota; kingdom Metazoa; phylum Arthropoda; class Insecta; order Hemiptera; family Coccidae; genus Ericerus; species Ericerus pela. The sequence continues at coordinate 4,673,385 of WOFM01000637.1, forward strand.
AAATTTTTGGTAAAAAATTTTGCTTACCAGCCGTTAATTGAGTGGTACAAGTGTTAGAATTAATGAACATACAACCACGGCCAACAGGACACAGTATACGTGTAAATTTGCATCTCAGGACAGGAAATTTTGGGTTTTGACTTTTTTTGATTATAAGGTATGTATATTTTAGCCTAATATGAGCAATTATTGTACTGCTATTCTAAACAGTAACTAGCATCTACCATCGTGGGCTAGGTTCAGTGATTAAGTAATGTCTAGCCATTCATGAGACAATGAGATCAAATCCGAATGAAGACAGTATATTTGTTTTCGATTTTTTTTTTTTAATTGTCCTTTTTCCAAGTAGTTAAAGTAGTACAAGTCGGAGATTGGGTGTGGTGGTTTTTTTTTTTTCTAGTGTTTTTGATGATACGAGATGAACAGATTAGTGGTTCGATTATTACATGGGTGGTAGGATATTTTAGGCAGATGTGTGAGAACTGATCCATGATGTGACTTTGCGGATGATAATGGTGGGGGAGCTGAAATGGGTGGGATAGAGCCCCACCCCCTGGAGGACAACCTTGTTTCGCTAACATACAAACTAGCATACTTAGGCCAAGGCCCCACCTTCATCATCAGAAGGATCCTTCTCCCGATACTACACGCGTTTACGTGTAGGTAGTAGGTACCAGTTCAGGGTTGACTGACTTACATAAAAAACCTTAAAAAACAGTATTAGTCTGTTGGTTCTCGCTAAGGTTTATCCGAGCTATTTCAATGCAGTTAAAATTCAACTAGAAAACCTGTACAGGCTATAAAAATTATGAACATTAATAAAATTTATTTATTTATTCTCGAATGGGTAGGTACCTTACCTATTTCATGGCTCATACCTGTTCGCCAGCTTTAATCGGCTCAATCGAACGACTGACGATGAAGTCTTTGTGAAAAGTCCTTTCAACATTACATTTGCACGAATGGCTGAATATACAGTAAAACAAATACATGCTCGATCCTATAACCGTTCCACGGCGAATTTTTTTGTGATCGTCCAACTCGGCTATTTCGTAATTTTCGGCAACCAAGAAGGAATTACAAGCGATTGCAGCGTGGAACTTCAACAGCAGACTGCACACGTATCTTTCCTTCTCGGTCAGGTTCTATAAAAAAATTTAAAAAAATTAGGAACAACGTGGACAAATTCTCACTCTCTTTAGGAATAGTGTATTATGCAACGAGGGCGGAAATTGAGCAATTCCTAACGAGTGCGACATTTGCCAGCAGAAGCCACAGGCGAGTGCAACAGTGGCACGAGTTGTTAACTGCTCACTCCGACCAAGTTGAAGACAATATTTTTTGCAACAAGTGTATGAATTCTATATTTGAGCCTGGGGGAATAAAACAGAGAAAATTAGTGAAAAAATTACGAAAAAGGAGGGATACAAATGGAAATGGGCAAAAATTCAGAAGAAATATAAAAAAATAAAATCAAAAAATGCCCCTTCTCCCCCATTTATTACCCAAAAAAAATTATCATTTGCATTTAATATATGTAATAGGCATATTATCAATGAAATTAAAAAAAAAAAAATCAGCTAGTGTAAACAAATAAAAGAAAACTCTCATCCTCTTTGTCACTTGATCTCGTGATCAAGGGTCGAGTCCCCTAATGCAGCAAAAAAAATTCTTCAGAAAAAAAAATTACAGTTTAATTAAAATTGCTGAAATAAGTCATTAAAAGGTGGGGGGAATTTAATACCAATTAAGTATGAGAGAGAATGTAAATGTAATGAGATTATTAAAGAGTGAGAAAAAAAAATTAAGGAGCGACCAAAGTAGGAGGCAAGTAAAACTAGTGGAATTGATAGCCACTTTCATCAAGCTTTAGATGCAACGAAAATACAGCAATTCTTACACAATACTGCTAAAATTATTTATTTAATTAAAAAGTTATTTATTTATGCGCTGAATATGCGAAAACTGCCCCTGCGCTTTTTGTTTATTAGGAAGTTCAGAACAAAAGAGTCTCACTCTGGTGGGAAAAATTAAAAGTGCTGAAGGGATGATCATGTATGTTTGATAAAGCATCTCTATTCTCCAATCTTTAATCTGCATTCTGTAAAGTTGGGAAATTTTAACCAATAAAAGAATAAATCAAGAAAAACAATATAAACCATAACACAGTGTTTCTCTTTAGTAAACTTTCTACATATTAGATCATAGAGAATAAATAAACAAGTATAAACCATCCATATCTGTTTTTAAGGATAAAACAGGAATTTTTGAGAGGAAATATTTAATGTGAAAAGTTAAATTTTTGATGACTAAAACATGATATTTTTTCATTATTGTTACTGGTTTGGCATGAAATTGGCAGTTGTATAAAATATAACTCCAAAAAGAAGATATGGATGCTTTTTGCTTTATTGAAAATAGTATGTAAAAATATGTAAACAATCTCCATGAACACCCTTTCAGAAGTGATAGCACTTGATAAGCACTACAGCACTCCACCACCACTGGACATCCCAATATTGCGTAATTTTCAAGAATAATTGTGATCTAAAAAAGAAATAAAACTTTAGGCACCATGAAAATAGTTATTTGTGATACAAATGGGTAAAGTAGGTGATTTTAATACGAGCGTGTGATGCAAATCACGTGATTAATAATCACCTATTTAGCACGAGTGTCACACACTATTTTTTGCAACAGCCTCTCCCCCAAAAGAGGAAAAAAAAGTCGGAAATGTATAATAAACAATACAAATATAGAAAATTTTTCATAAGATTGCGTTTTTCTGTTGCTTTTTTTATTCAAATAGCTAAGAATGAATAAAAAATTTGAAGCTTAAGTAGAGGCTGAAAAATTATCTGATTGAAAGAGGAGAGATTTCTAAATTCCTAAAAATGGCAAATTTTTGATTAATTTGCGTTACTTTCGTGCAGCAGAAGGTGATTAAAAAATTACTTCGAAAGCAGATTCGAGAAAATTTTCTCTTCTCTCTAGCAATACCAACCCCAGTTTTCCAGCTTGTAAGTAGTAACTGAGAAACAGCCCTCGGCAGCACAACCTACGAGCAGCCAAAATTTTAGGAAAGGTATAACTATCGTGACTTCAAGAGAATGAATTTTTTTGTGTCCCTCAAGGAAATTTACAATTTTATTCTTCCACTGAAATATTCGGGGAAAAAGGGTAAATTTTTGAATTTTACGAGCGCATGATCCACTTGGGTGCTACAAGCCTACTGAGGAATCATTGAGAAAAAAATGAGAAGTTTCTAGATTCTAAAAGCAAGATAATATTCCATTTATTAGCTTTTCTTCAATTATGTATTTTCTAATAGGTGAAGATTATAGAAAATTATACAGATATTTTTAAAATTTTATACCCTTCCTCAAGTACATAGTAAAAAGCTATCGTCCCTACTCCCAATGCGTCTTTACTGGATGCTGAAAATACGTGACTTTTTTCTATCTTTCTAATTTTACTTGAAAGTGAGAGGTTTTACGAAAAAAAAGTTCACAAAAAAATTATTTATAAAATTCTATACCAAAAAGATTCTTACCAAATTTTACCTCAGCGTCAGGTGAGGTGCTGGAGGCTTGTGAATGCTGGTTATACATGGAAATCTCCCACTGCTCTAATTTTAAAAATAATGGGAGAATTTGGGTCATCTTTGAACTTGATTGAGATACAAACTCGAAGTATGCACAAGTCAAATTTTATCATGATCTATAAAGAATTATTTACGTCTCATTTTCTACAAATTTTAAATTCAAACAGCCACCATTTTGAAACTAATGGGCAGATTTCGCCGAACTTGATCGAGATATGGACCCAAAATACACAAATGCCAAATTTCATTTTAATCCATGAAAAAATACGTCCTCCAGTTTGTTGACAATTTTCGTCATATCCCATATAATATACGTACGATCATATAAAGTTTTAAGGGGAGGGTGTTTTTGGGGTCTGGGGACCATGATCAGAACAATTATAGAGAAATTTTCCCAAAATCGTGACATGCTACCTACTACAATACGTAAATTCTACAAAATCCAGTCACCTATAAAACAATAATTAAACCCAGGCAAAAATTAAGGTACCCAAAAATTGAAGGAAAACCAAGGTGCTCAAAATCGAATAAGGCACAATTTGGAGGGTGAAAAAAATTTTCAAACTTTCTCAGGCACCAATAACTTCGGAGGTCTGCACACACTGTTGCCAATTATAGTAAGTATACATTAATAAGAGGAACTAAGTAAAGACATTCATCACAAAAAATTGAAATTCTATTATTTTCCTCTAAATTAAGTGACTTACGATATAGTTTTGTACAGAACATTATCATACAGAGGTATCGTAAGTCACACGTAAGTTACTTTTGCCCCGAGCATTGAGTGAAAACATTAGTAAAAAAGTAACTTATCTTTGATTTGAAATAGTTTTGCACTAATAAATTAATTTAAAAAAGTGGAGTTCAGTTATTTCTACACGAACTAATTCTCTCATTTCCAGACGTACCTAATGATGATATGCATTTAATTTTATTTGAATTACCTACTAAGCAATATGGACTCGCGACAGCCTTATTAAATGATAGAGGGCAGCACAAGGTGAATTTAGATATGTATAAAGCAAAAATAACATTTTCGGACTTCAGCAGCAAGGTACCTAGTTTTATTCTAAGTAGGGTGACAAAATATTAGTGTTTTTATAATCGATTAGGTGACATACCGGTATATCCTGGTCACTCGGCTCGTTGAAAAACATTTTCGTATGCTTCAAAATATGGAATAAAACGACAACCAACTGGACGTACAGATTGACAGTATCATCATCAAGTTCACTGAGGTGGTCTTCAAAACTATGGATATTGCAGTAATCATTTGGGTCAAATTTTTTGGACACATCACCGACTGCCTTCTTCAAAGGATTCTTATAAACGGGATGCTGCATCAGTGTTTCCAGTTCTTCACCTTGTTTTGTTGCAATCAAGAACAAGCGCAACGTTTCAGTAAATTGTTCGTAATCGAATAAACGCGATTCCAGCGAATAAGTTTCGCATTCGATTCGATGAAACCGGTCAAAAGCATTTGCACGACAACGTGTGCTACAGAACATCACCTGTCACAATTGAATTTTAATGAACTCAGCTTAAGGCAGAACTAAGGTGGAAATACATGTTGAAAATGAAATAATTTGCAGCAAAGGTTTTATTGCTGGAAAATATACGGGACCCTTCCCAAAGTGAGGTACATGAAAAAAATATTAAAATAAGTACCTACAAGTAACCAACCATCACTTCCGGAGTGTGATCACGAAAACTTGAATAAAGTACCAATTTTGATATACCTAAATCAGATTACGGTACCAGGTACCTGAGTATTGCCCAATAATTTGAATTCGATAAATAAAATTGTAAATTAATTTTTTTTAAACGAAGAAGTCATTGTTTGAAAAGTAGGTACTGCGATAGGCTTACTACTTGTCAAGTACTATGGGAGTTGGGTAAATTCCCAAAATTTTTATCCAATATTTTGAACTAATCAAATTACTGAAAAAATGACTTGCGAATCACGAATTAGGCACTCGATTTAATTCGTCGTTTGAGTCTTAAATGATTGAAAGCACGTCACACGCTACACTGAGCACAGGGACATTTCCTAAGTACGAATTATGAGTTATTATTTTTCTAAATTCTGCTTACGCCTTATTATTTTGCAGCTTCCTCGATACTGGTTAGGTATAGATACTCCAAAAATTTTTTACATTAAAGTAATTCAGTAAAACCGAGTAGAATTTTAGGCGTTAGTTTTCAACGATGAAATAAAACTCATCAAACATATCGACATACCAGGGGGCTTCGCGACCCACCCCCCGTTGGTGTTGTTTTCTCTCGGAGATTTAAGAATGAGTCGAGGGATTATCGTTTTTCTTCATCCTTTTTTTATCAATCTCATTAATTTTTACACCTAGGAATAATTTTCCTAAGTAATAGTTTTCTCCGAAAAAAACGATGAATACGTTTATTATAGGTTGATATATTTAATGATGGGAAAGTTAGGTTTGTTAATTTTTCATACAGGATTTTCCATTGGTTTCATTGGCCTTGTTAGTCTGAAGAAATTTTTTTTGAACCATTAAAAAATAAATTGTACTGACGAATAGGTATCATTTCCGAAGTCATAGTTATCTGGTGAGGTCTCATCCTATAAGCACAAAAGAATAAATAGAGCATGGGCGTTTTCAAATGTCCCTTACAGAACATTGCGAAATACATAAAAAATAATTTGCTCTCATTTGACCCCCGTAAAAGTGGAATTTCTCAAAAAAAAAAATACAAATAAAAATAGTTTTAGACGATGAATTAGGCGAAAGACCTTTTAAAATAGAAATCTGCTCAGTATCTTATCGGGCCTAAAATATATTGAAAAATGCATGAAAATATATTTAACCCCTTTTGACCTTCTTAAGAGTGGAATTTCACAAAATCCAAAAAACAGTCGAATGAGCATTAAAAAAAAATAAAAAAGGTTCAAACTTTCTTATAGAGGCTGAGATATTGAAAAATACGTAAAAACAAATTTTATTCTGTTTGACCCCTTTGGAATGGAATTTTGAAAAATCCAAAAAAATAATTTTTAGATATTTATAGAATGACAATTTAAAACGAAAATTGGTTCAGTATCTTTCCTGGCTTAGAAGATATCAAAAAATGTGTTAAAATTCATTAGACCCTGTTTGACCCTCTTATGGGTGGAATTTCACAAAATCCACAGAACAGTGACACCACCTTTCGGAACAAAATACTTAAAAACATATTTGACTCCATTTGACCTCCTTAGAAAGTGGAATTTTGCAGAATTCAAAAAATAATTTTTAGACGATTGGTTGAATAATATTTTTTAAAACAAAAAGTGGTTTATTATCTTATCGGGTATAAATGCATTTGATCTCAATTAACAACTGAGGAATGGAATTGCCAAATCCAAAAAATGTGTAATTAAGTACCTTTAACTTTTTTGTCCATGCGTGGATGTAGAGGGGTTGGGGGTTTAAACATCCCCTCCAAAATATAAAAAAAGAAGAAAAAAATGGAAGTATAAACGGAAAAATTATACTTACATGAGATCAAAGAATATTTTTAACTTCCCACACACCGAAATTTTTTTTAAATCTACGTCTATTTTTGTCGAATACAGGTAGGGGATTCTTCATACCTGACTGATCGACAATAAATTCATTTCGGTAGTTGCCATTAATTCTAAAAAGGCACAGTTAAACTGAGAAAAGTACCTATTTTTGTTCTCATCAATTAAAATAAAATAATATCATTGTTTTGAAAGTGAGTTTTTATTTACTGTGATTAGGAGGGCAGCTTTGTTGGTCAAATATTTAGAGTGTATATTGGCTTGTAATTCATTGGACAATAAGAAAACCAACAATTTTATTCCTATATTTTTTACTCAACTATAAAATAATAAATATAGATAATACACAAAACAAAAAGAATTTGAGAATTAACTAACCGTAGAACAAGTTTGGCAGGGAATCAAAGATTCGCATCTCACAAAACAATTTGCACAATGGGAGTATTGACGATTCAATAGCAAAACTGATGAATACGCTTTTTCAATAGCAATAATTTCGCCTAAAATAAAATAAAAACAAACAAATAATGAACATTAAGGTAATTTGTCAATTACCGCCACATCTAACATAAAATTTGTTTTTGAATTCTTATATCACAAAATTTTATAAATTAAATTTGATAAAAATCGGATCATAGTAACTTAGAAGTATTGCGAATATGTGGTATGAATTGTGTCTCTTTATATTGAATACAAAAATTTTTATAAGAATTTGAAGAAAAAAGGCAAATTAGTCAATTATCGCCATTTAAAATGAAATTACTTCAATTGAGAAGTGGAATATTATCCCAGTCTGAAAATAGCTGCCGATGTATTTTTCTCATGTATTTTTCCATAAAAAAAGGAAAGAGTTAAAATTGATTTTCTGAGAATGGGAAAGATTTTAGTATGGATGATCACTAATCCTTAGAGGATCCTGCGCAATTGTAAAGATGATAACTCATTTTTATTTTTGCATTGCACGATCAATACATTGAGGCATCCGAAATTGGTTTGACTCATAATGCTCAACCTTGATATATGTTTATATGTACATATAGATGATGTCAATTAGTCTTAAGTTCAAGATAATATACAGCCAAAAACATCGAAGTGTTATTACTTTTGATTTGAGAATAACTATCGATTTCTGGGAGGCTTAACTTGATGTGTAATTTAAAGATGAAAATCCCAAGTCTGATAAAACTAAACCGCCACTGTGTCTGAATAATATATCAATGACCAATCTGTTAGTAAGCAAGCAAAATAAGCAACAATGGAAATTTCTTACAGTGTTTCAATCCATAAGAGGATTGAAACCAATAATCAATGTAAGAAAATTTGAATTATCAAGGTATTATAATGAAGCAGAAATATTATGTTTTTATATGACCAAATAAAATACATTATATAAAATTATATACAATTCAAATAAAGGGAAATTGCCTGACGATAACATCTTGATTAAACTAAAAAAAATTTTCAATGGCCCAATTTTTTTTACTTATTTAATTGTCTTTATTTGAAACTATTTTTATTTTTAAAAGATAAATTTTCTATAATTTTAAAAATCTTTCAGACTATTTGAGTTTTTAATTTAAGAGTTTTTTGTAATATGGAAAGTGGAAGATCGGGTGAAAATAATAATGCCAAATATAGATGACTTTGAATTATTAATCAGTGACTCACTATATGAAAAAGGATAGCACTCCAATGCTTTTATGACAGAGTGTTATCAGTTTTTCAACCCACCAAAAACTTGTTGTCTAAATTTTTGTGAGAAAAACAACAAACTTTACTCCTAAAAGGCTCTCCATCTGATCGTTATATCTTCACTTAATCTTTACCTGCACAAATTCTGCAATTTAGTCTCTTCAATGAGAACTTACTGACTACATAGAGAAACTTTAACTATTACCTAACACCTTCATAGCTAAAAGACAATTCCCATAACATTGACTCCAACCTAGCCTATCCTAAAATTCAACTACTAATCCTTCATCTCTGTAATAGGTAAGAAAGGTTTGGAAACTACCTCCACAAAGGAAATGCTAATAGCATCAAAATTGCCTCTCAAGGACTTAGATGTACAACTTCAGAATAATTAGACCGTCATCAGACCTTTCATTAAAAAAAAAAAAAAGACTACAATAAAAACAAATCTAGTACCAGGTATCTTATTTTCAAGAATAATTTTTATTTGGTTCATTTTTCTATTGATCAAATTTATTATCATCAGGTGACTAGTTTCCCCTGCTTTTATTATTTTAAAGTCCCACAAAGTATGTAAGAGGTAGAGTCCAGAACGTATTACAAATAAACGAAGTGGAAGTAAAACACATGCATGAAATGAAAATTAAATGCAAAGGAAAATGAAACAAGATAAAAGCAAAAGCACATTAGAATATGCATTTTGATGATCCATGTTGAGAGTGTTGATCATCAGGCAGATGGGTTCTAGTAATTCATTTGCAAATTTTTTATTCTCGAGTGAATATTACAAGATCCAACTCAATTGAATCTGCAATAAAATTCCGAAGAAGTGATTACTAATTTGCCTGAAACAGAATTCTATTCAATTACTGACATCATCTGCATTGAAATTCGAAGATTTTTCAGACATTATACTGTCCTAATCCACTCTACATGTCATCATTTATACACACTCCTTTGTCATCAGGTGGATTCATGATTTATTATTTAATTTCTTGCTTTTTCTTCTTTTTTTTTTTAACCCAACTGGATCTTGGACATCTCAACATTTATGCCTATTATCCTGTTTTCGGCTGATTACAATTTTCATCACCAGAGTGCGTATCTTTTGCCTCCACTTTCTAATAACCAACCCTTAATTACCATCACTTTAAACACTGAGTGAATCTAGGAAAAATATTTACTAAAAAAATCAAATTATATCATTTATTTTTTAATAGCACTTGGAATTCTCTAAAATAAAAGTCAAAATGGTTGCCATCGTAATGAAACATTCCTGGCAGTTTATATTATATATTCCAAAACCCCATTGTATTATGTTTTCAGCCTAAGTCCAAATTAAGGTCTGGCACCAGTGTTGTAAATTGGCAAGTTCTATCATTTGTTTTCCAACAGCTGTCACACTAGGAACTATCTGAATTTAAAAGCAATATGCTTGCTACTGTAATGAAACATTCCTAAAAGTTCCTATTACATATTTCACAATCCCATTTTATTTTATTTTAGGCTGAAGTTCAAAATAAAGAACTTACGTGAATCATGTACCTCAATTTTTAAATTTATTTTTCATTGATTTTCACTGGATTTTTAAGAAAAAAACATTAATTTAATATCACCATAAACGCATATGCAACAGAAAACAATAACTGAAATGATTAAACAAAAAAAGTAAGGTAGGGGATATACTGCTGGTCAGTATTGCCAGATGAAGCATTAACACTGTGGAATACCTTGTCGTGAGAGATATTCTCACCAGAAGGAAATTCAACAGAATTTAAGCGTGTTTAACCACTTCGTACATAAGTACGGGTAAGCCAAAACCAAGGCAAATACTGGCAATTTTAGAGCTGGTTCGGGTGGTTTATATACGGCTTATTTGCACGCACACAAACACATGTACGTAAGATAATACGTACGTTGGTGAGAATGGCCAGGTTGCATCATCCCCTATCGAGATAAGAGATGGCTGGCCAGTTCATGTACAAATCGTGACATCATCTTATTGTGTCACGATTTGGTACTCGTACATTACCTGCAAGTACATACAGGTAATTACGATCGAACGTATTTTGTGTATTTAACGTCACAAGGACGATTGTTTGCCTGCCCTTTGGGGCGGCAACTGTGGTCAAGGGGTCTGAGCCCCTATACCTCATACGGGAGAGTCCCCACAAACACATTAAAATTCATATTTGTTTTCAGATGTTGGAAACAGGCAGGGGGTGGCTATTGGCAAAATACCTTAATTTATTTTATTTTTAACTGGCTGGAATGAAAGTGCAATAATTCTAATTACTTGGGTACCTACCTACCTACTTACCTATTTCAATATCATGGCTGGCCTCAATATAACGACCAAATTCCGAATTGAATTTAATTTTTATTTTTTCTGATGCAATCGGAATGATCTCGTTGTTAAAGTTCACTTGAGGAATATAAAATCTGTCGTCATAATTCATATCAGTAGCATTGACATCAAATTCACATTGTTTCATAAGATACTTTAAATTTGTCTGCATGGTATCATCGTCCGAAGTCATGGATTCAATTGATTTCTGTAAATAATAAGTTAAGACATTGGAAACAGAAATTATCACAGCATTTGATCCACTAACAAAATAAACCTCCCTCAGAAAAGGAATATTTCATTAGTCTCCTATCATAGATTATTTTAATAGGTATAAGTACCTGAATAGAAAAAAGAATGAAGAAAAATAACACTCAAGCATAACTCACTCTTTAGGCTTATAATTAAATCCATCATCCCCTCCCAATTCATATCACTCAGAGAAAAAAAAAGTTTAACAAGTAAAACATAATTGAAGAATAACACTGAAGTCCACCATGCATTAAGTATTACAAACCTAATTTCACTTTTATGGTATTTTAATTTTCCATAGACTTCTTCTCTCATTTATTCTCAATAAAATGAGAAGGTATAATTAATAGACTACCACTGATTTAATCCATTTTTGACAAATGTATTAACGTCAATTCAACAAAAATAATACCAAAATAGTCGTAGAAATTCTAAATTAAAATTACCTATACCCACTCATTATAATAGTTTTACATGATTTATTGTTCAACTAGAACAAAATATGACACTTAAAACTTTTTAGTAGGTACCTAATACACATATTTTAACTCATGATAATTATATAATATGCTATCTATGTCAAAGTGATTCACCCATTGATTATAAATAGAGGAATTAGGTAGGTACTATGTATTATCAGGAGCATAGAAATTGTTTTTGATGTGTACATCTTAGTGCTTGGTCTATGGTAGGGGCTAAAATGAGAGTTACGATTGTTAGATTTGCTAACTCATACGTCCTAAAATATTGTAACTCCCATTTGCATGTAAGTGATGGTGTATAGGCGTACATGATGCGCATACTCACAACCATGGCCAGCAATTTTTGTTCTTCCTGTGTGGTGCAAAGTTCATTGGGGCCAAATAATTTTTGTGAGCTACACTCACAAAAATTTAATCATGATATGGAGAGGGAGGGGAGAAAATATTTCTCACTTATAAACTTTTTTCCTTGTGAGTAAAAAAAAAGCTCAATAATTTTTTTTTTAATTTTTGTTAGAGTTGTGAAATAAGACGATTTATATTATGAAGAGGAAAGTGGGGAAACTTTTCCATAGAATTTCAATAAAAAGAGCAAATAATTCTCAGTTAAATAGAAGTATTATATTTTATTTATTTTTATTCGACAAAGTAAATGTATTTATACGAGCTGCTGATTGAGAAATAAATTCATCAATCAGTGGCTCAAGATTTACATCACTCTTATGTATATGCATTACTGCCATATTATTCAGCCTTTCAGCACATAACGAATTTCTTATAAATGTTTTTAGTCTCTGTAGAGCTGAATATGATCGTTCATATGTAGCATTTGATATGGGAATAGTTAAAATGATACGAATCAGACAAAAAAATTTGGGAATAACATTAGTTACATCTAAATTGTTACAGAGAAAACAAATTACATCATTTATATTTACAGGCGTATATCCTAAGCAAGTATTCATGGCGTCTATAATAATATCCCTATGTAATATTAAACGCACTTTATCAAAATTATCAGCTGCATAGAACTTTACAATATCATCAACATGGTCATTGTTTGCAATGACAAAACTTTCAATATTATTTAAAAATGTCATTGTTTCAGAATCAAATCTATCATTGAAAGAGATAATCGTTAGGTCTATTATTTCCAAAAATTTCTTACGATAATAATCAGCTGGGGTTGAAAATTGGTGAAATTCTATACTAGAATTTCATCAACTATAGAATTTCACCAACTTTCCATAAAAAATGACATACATTGAGACTGATTTGAGGTACACTTTACATAATAAAATTAATTACCTGTTGTCTTGGGTTGTTGTTGCTCAGATGAAGTACTTGTAGATGTTGAGGACAAATTCTAATTGGAAGAAAGCATTGAAGAAGAATTAGAAACACTTGCCTGATTTGCAGTCAACTCTGACAACTCAAACTCAGAACTTTCATCCTTTTTAAATTTTTTAAAAAAATTCCGTATATCCATAGGAATTTTTAATAATAGAATATTGAAAATCAGTAAAATTTTAGAAATGATTAACGAATGAGTAAAACAGAGTAAGAGGCATCCAGATTGTCATATGTCAATATTCAATATACCTACTCCTATTACACTTGTATTGTAGTGGCCAGTTTCAGTTATATTATTTATACATCATACAGTCACAAACACTCTCATACCACATTTTCATCAAAAAATTATTGGTTATTTGGTGCCAGTGTGTGAGTATGTTTTTAATTTTTTACCAATGAATGCAGAAAAAATATTTGATTGTGAATGTATAAGGCTGTTTGTATATATGCTTGTATATGAGATGAAAAGAAACCAGCAAGTCTTTACATAGTTAATTTTTATCTTTTTATTGTTTTTTTTTTAGTCTCCTGGATAATAAAAAAAATTCATTCATATTCTTTTTTGTTAAAGACAGAGACAGACAAAAAGAATGATTAAACATTTTGACCTTGTGAAGTTATGAGTCTGCAGTCTGCCATCTGTCTCTGTCTTCAACAAATTACAAAAATGTAAAATGAAATAAAGATTAAAAAAAAAACAAGACATTGGATTTGATTGTCGCATCACTGTGTGGTGCAACGTACCACACAAAATTGCTTGTGTGGTGCATTTTGTCCTCTGCACCACACATTTTACCGGCCATGCTCAAAACCACACTTTTATGTTTACACATCAATACTTCATGAGTCCCCAGTGGAATTCACACTTTTTTTTAAATAAATAAATAAAAAGGAAAAAATAAAAATAAAAATGGGCTGCAAAAATAAAAATTTTTTCGTAATTTCTCGGGTAAAATGTACTGGAATTATTGAAGTATGTAACTTGGCACTTCTTTCCTCTATCATATATATATATAAAAGCTTGTATGCCAATTCTACATAATATTATAACAAAATTTTAAAATTAGCCTCGACTTCAACATAATTCCAGTAGATTTTGCTAGAGAAATTTTCAGTGTTATTTTTCCTTTTTCAGCAAATTTTTATACTTTCGTTTTTAAAATTTGTTAGATTATTTTATGTTAAAATTTCTTATCAATGTTCTTTTATTTCATACGAGCTGTTACCTGCAACTTCACTTACGTGGGGTTTAATAATTGTTTTAATCCTTTTTATATAGACCCAAATGAAACATGATAAAAGAAAAATGAAACAGAGTGAGACAGAGAGAGAATCAAATCTATCTCACTAACCAGTAGACATCAGACAGTGAAAAAAGTAAGGAAGAGAAGTTTCTTTTCAATTCTCTTTCACTCCTTTTCATTCCATTCAAGAAATATTTTGTCAGTTATTTGTTCTCACAGATGGTAAAAATTCGTAACTTTGCTCCAAGGGGGGGTCAAGAACTTTCTCGATGGCTATGAACCTTCCGCGGAATAATACAATATTTTCTGGAAAATCTCATGCAAATCTTTCTAGCAATTCTGGAGTGATAGTGTTTTCAATAGTTTTTAACCTAAAATATTTTATAATAATTATGTTTTGTTTTACATTGGCTTTAAGGTTCTAAAATGTGCTAATCTTAACCAATAGTCACAAATTTGGTACGAACATTGAATATAATATATTCCAGCATTTTGAAAAATTTTGTTTTAAATGGGTGAACAGTTCATGCATAGAGATAATTTGAAAAAGTCTATAACTATTGCTAAGAAAAGAATAAAAAGTCAAGATGAACCTAAGAAGCTGGTCAAAAGCGGGATTGCTTTCACTTGATTTTCTAAGCGATCATTTAATAACTTGCCTAATACAATTCATTCTTTCACTTCATTATGAATTTCCTAGATACTTCATTTTAAAGTAGAATTATTTACCTACCATTTCTCCAAATAATTTTCATCTTTTCATGTTTTTATCGTTCCTATTTAATTTCACCAAATTATATTATATTCCAACATATTGCAATGTATGTTTTCAACCAACTTAAAACTTCCAGTGTAAAAATAATTAAAAAAATCTGAAACTATTGCTAACAAGAGAAGATATATTCTAAAAGAAAAATAAAAAGCTGTCATCAAACCACTCTTGCTGTTATTTTATTGGACACGCAGTCATTTATCAAATTTGACATAATTTAATTTAGTAAAATATTCAATAATTATTTAGTTAGTACTTTTTTTAGTCAGTAAAACATATATTTTCTAGCGTTTCTTGCTGCGCTAGAGTTTTTCTTAGTTTATAACCACCTCCCACAGTCCCAGATGTAAATTCTGCAGCTGGAACAGAGAGGAACGGTCAGTTTATTTCCCCACGGCACGAAATTTCTCCCTCAAGTCCTGGACCAACATCGAGGGCACCCAGCCAACTGATATCCAAGACGAAGACTAAGAGTAGGCCCACCACCATAGGCTATAATTTATCTTCAACTTGCGTTTGTTCACGCGCAATTAAAAGGAAGTATAGTAACCATAAAATGGGTTAAAAAATGTTTAAATCTTACCAAATAACTCAGCTTGAATGAGTTTCGCTCGCACAATTTCGACCAACAATTCTTTTTTCTATCTCGAAGTTTGGCTTTCGACGCTTCCGGATAGTTTTCCTGCAGTGCCCGATTTACGTCCACCAGACAAGCCTCGTACCTTTCCAGCCGGTAAAGTGCAGCCGAGCGATTCGCATAGGCAACAGCCAACTCTGTACTGTCTGGCAGGGCTACAGCCGCGCATTTTGTGTACAGTTTCAAAGCTTCGATCAGTTCTCCTCGAGCGAAGCTCTCGTTACCAAGGTTCTCATATTCTAAGGCCTTTTCCGTCGACTTCTGAGAAGTACGTTCAATTTTCGACAGCAATCCTTCCGATGTTAGGTAAGAGTAGGCGAACGAAAATCTGTCACTCAACGGCAACTGACGCATTTCTTCGTGAAACACGAATGAATTTTCTGGCTTTTTAAACTTAAACGAACTTAGTACGTCCAAAATATCAACGTTGTTCGCCATTTCTATTTTTGCGAATAACTCCAATTACAGTCAAATAGCACGTAAAATAGTAAGACTGTACCTGCTTACCTACGGAGTACAAATGGTTGCGATTTACTGTTAGAATTAGTCCGATTTCTGAAACATAATTAAACAAACCGACTTTCATAAAGTTGAATTCTGAATATCGGATCCGAATTCCGAATCATAAAGAATTATTCACAGTTCATAGTTACACGTACGGGAGAGGGAGCTGAGCAGCAAACGGGAAAAAAAAAAATCACGAACGTCGAATGATTACTCAACAGATGGTAAAAGAGAGGGAGCTTCACGAATTGAAAAAGTGTTGAATTCTAACATTCTGCAGACTGCAACGTGGCATTTAATTTTAGGAATCGTTCGTCCTTTTATGTAGATATTCAATTATTCGTTCAAGCGAGTCGATTCCACTTAAGGTCGAAAGTCGACTGAACGAACTCACGAATCATTCGGAAATTGCTCCTCACGGTCAAAAGTGTTCAATCGTTGAAGTCATCGCAGATATCTACTAAAAAAAAAGAATGAGAAAATTGGTGAATATAATACAGATCTACAGTACCTATTCGAGAATAGCCTTTGACGTTAGAAAATTTGGTTATTTTCTAAAAACCGAGCCCCATTATTTTTGTAAACATTTTAATGCATAGTAAAGTAGTCTCAAACGAAACAATACCCGCATTCATTTTTTTGCTATTTCTCGAGTAAGTCAACGATCATAGCTGCACGCCAACACAGTACCGGTAGAGGAATCTTTTGGACGATACGGGGGGCCTTGACCACTAGCTTCGGCCCCCGATGTCATCGCCCCCCAAGTGACATACGGTGGATCGGTCCTCCACATCTGCCCAAAAGATCGCATCACCTATGCAATAAGCGAACCAGTGATTTAAAATGAACCACAAACATCAATTGTATCGTAGGCTACGTTCTAACTACAAACATGAACGCCAATTTACAGTAAATTTTTCAAATTTTGACCCACTATAATTACCGCTCTAATTGTTTCCGACCCTTCAAATTTGGTATATTTATTATCATCGAGTACAATGAGTATACCAAATTTCATTAAAATCAGAGAAGGGCCTGTATTCTAGAATAGTACCAAAATTTTTTGTTGCTTCTGCCAAAACAACGAATTGTCCAGCGTTAGCCAACTTGCCAGCACAAGTCCAGAGCCAGCAAAAGCGCCGCAAAGAGATAAAATTGTCAACAACTAAGATGTCTTAACATTTTTTTGTAAGTGTCACAAAAAGTTTCGCAAATGACACTAAAGTTTGCACATACCTCCAATAAAGGATACTGTGTTGGATGAGGCTTAGTCTTCCCTATACATACTACACCAATATAGGTACGGCCGGTCAAGCTAATAGATCTAATATATATATATATATGTAAAAAAATTTCATTTTCATGTGTGTTTGGGTGTATATGTGTGTTTATTTGTAACATCTTAACTTCCGAACTACTCGATAAAATAATCATAAACTTTCTGAGCATATTTGTTTTATTCCAAGGAAGGCTTTAAGATAACTTGAAAATTCGTAACTCCCTTAGTGATTAAATTGTGGGTGAAAAAAGGTTTCATTCATGTTTTCTATTCAGAATGTCAATAGAAAATATGTACCTATTTTGGAATAAAAAACATTTTTTATTTTTAAACAAATATTGGGTAAAACTCGAATTAATTATAACTGCCGATTCTTTTCATGAAACAAAAATTTTTAATTCGTGACTTTCAAAGATGAAATTATTGTTTTAGGTTAGTTGGTACAGAGGTACCTACTGATTCTTTTGATTTATCACAAGAAAATTAGGTACCAAATTTTTTTCGTGTATGTGTGTGGCCGCGTGGGCAGTGGCGCATGCGCCTCAAATATGAAAGAATATAGTATTGGTGAAATAATATTGTGAAATAATTTTGACGAATTAATTTCGTTGAATAATTTCGGCTAGCTTCTACATTTATTACAGAGTGATATTATTTGTTTAGTACCGTTATTGAGAAAGAAGTGAATCTAAAAACTTGTTGAGGGCGCAAAAAATGAATTTTTAGAGGCGAAGCCGCATCAGGCCCTCAAAACATAACGAACAATCAGGCGATTGCGTTAACAAATTTGACCAACCTCCCGGAAAACTGGTAAGGTAAATTTTAACTTTTCGAAAGCAACTCCCAAAATATTATAGCGAGTTAAATCAGTCGACTTTATAAATGATATCTCTTTTTGATTCCGAGTTGAACGAAATTTCCAGTATACATTTTGGAGCGCATTTCCCACAATTTTCTCATAATTTAGAGTGACGAGCCGCGATTATTCCAGTCGAAAAAGTGGAAGGAGAAGACTACGCATTCTCCGAACAGTATAGCAACGGCTGTAGTTATTGGTACCGACAGAATTTGTAATTTAAAGATGTGTTGGTTTTTATCTGTCGGGAGGTAGTACTACACCATCAAAATAATTTATTGCATCAACGTATCTCGTGATAAGAATGAGAGATGAAGTTTGTTGCGCGAAATAGAGAGTTGAAGTATACCTGCTTACATAATACGAAAATAACTTAAATTTTGTCTGTAATCGCACGTCGATAAAAAAAAAAAACGAAATTAGTGCTAATCAATAGTTCAAGGTCAATTTAAGGAAGGTCAAAAAATTATCGTATTTCAAACCACGCCGACATCTTATTACACGATCGGTACCTACCTATATACGCTATATTATGTAGATTAAAAATTTTTCAAACATCAACGAAAACTGATAGTGCACTCGTCAGTCGGATTTGCTAAAATTGTTTGTGATATCATTCGGGACGAGTATAACAGATCATAGACTTCCATCAGCTACAAATCCAAAATGGCCATCCAAATCGTGATATAATATATACACCTACCTTTCCTTCAAGAGAAGTCTTAACCACTACCTACTGAATTCATTGGAAAACTAAACATGATACCTACGTACCTACTATACCTATAAGGTACAATGTATTTTTATCAATAGCTGAAAGCTGAGGTAAAGTGAAGAAGGCTTAGCACTGCCACCCTCAAATCTGGTAGTGGGAAGCCTTGCATCTTGTTCATAGATAAAATATATTCACCAGTTACAGGCGGTGGAATGGCCATGCGGCTAAGTTCACCACTTTTGTCTGGAGAATAATATGTAGGATGCCAGTTTAAATCCCCGAATCGGAAACACTACACTGATAAATCACTAAAAATCTGGAGAAACCATTCCAGATAATAATTATAATGGTTAAAAGAGAAAAATGTAATTTCATTCATTTTCATTTAAGGAAAAAAATTGCAGAACCTCGAGCCTCTCCTGAAGTTTTAGTTTTAGCTTCACAACTGGAAAATATACTTACTAACGTAGACACCGTAGCCTATAGGTACATAAAAATAACAATATTCGACGCGTTTCATGAAGAAATTTTTGAGAAATAACATAATAATTACTGCGAACGCCTTTTAACTGTGAAATGATCGGCTAATCCATTAATTTTGTTCGTCTAATTGTGAAAAACACAGTATTAAAGGAGGGCGGGTATCACTTCTACACAAATTGTCAAAACATGCCTTATCTCATACATACCAGTTTTCATTTTGTGAATTTTCGTGATTATTATTATTGGTATTATTATTATCATTATTAATATTTTCACCCACCTGTGGTAAATCTCTCTTCATTTGATAATGTTTCATTTTCATCATTATTTTCTATTTCTAAATCTATGGAAAAATTGTCCCATTCATCCTCATTTTCTTGAATTACGGGCATGCAAATTTTTGTAGGATGTTCTTTTATTTTTAAATCATTTTCATTATAATGTATATAAAATATTCAATTTTTTTTTTATTGCAGTAATTAGAATTTCCCCATTTTCTATGAAATAAACATTTGCTTTTTCAATCTGTTGGTCAATATTCGTTAAGCTTGTATTTGTAATTTTTATGGCTGATATTATATCTATATTTAGGTCTGGTACATAATGTACATCATTTAATTCTATTATAGTGATTGTTGTTTATAGGAGTTTTATATTTTTATTCTTATTTTAGCTGTGTGTGGCATATAAAAATGCATTTTTCCAGCACATTGTAATTTTATTGGGGTGACAAATTTTGTGATGTTTGTTAATTTTTCCGGATCCAAAGTTAGATAGATTTTAGTTGCCCCCTCTAATATTGTTTTATTTTTTAATAGGGTGTAATTTTCATCAGTTTGTCACTCTGTATAAGTTTGTTTAAACGCCATTCTTCTGATTTTTATGAAAATGTTTTTACTATGCAAGACATTTTACTTGTTGTTTGAGGGTTTCTTTATTATTTCTGGATATTATTATTGGGTCTTGGTGGATAATTACCTTGATTTTTATTTTGATTTTCATTATTATTATTATGATCATTATTATTCCAGTTTTATGCTGTATGCCAATTTTGATTGCATTTATAACATTTAGTGTTATTCTGATTATAATTATTATTCCGATTTTTCCCTCGATAATTATTACCTGTATAATTATTTCCACGGTAATTATTATTGTAATTATTTCCATTACTTCTACTATTTCCATTTCCATTACTACTATTTTCATTATTATTTTTCCTATAAGACGGATTGGAATTATTATTATTAAAATTTTGACTTCCATTTCTATAATTACCATTATTATTTCCCCTACAGTTATTATTTCTTCCTCTAAAGTTTCTGTTCCTTTCTCTGTAATTACTATTATTATTATTATTATTATTATTTCGATAATTATTATTATGATATTGATTATTATTTCCCTGATTATTCTGTTTCTTAAGGGTTTGGTTTCTAAATTTTTGATCAGCATCTTCCCTTAATATTCTTTTAAGGTTATCTATATTTCTCTCTCTTTCTGGTAGGTTTTCCAATTGCATTTTTGCTAGTGCTTGTTCATAGTATAATGCTAGTTGTAAATTTTATAATTCCTCTTCTTCTGATACCTCCTTTCCTGCATCCCTTATATCAGTTATGAGGTCATCCCATTTCTTTAAAAATCCTCTCATGTTACCCCCTGACTGGAATCTAAATTCAGTCCACTTTGCTTTAGTCATATTTGAGGTAACAGATGTTTTTGTTCCACAAATATTATCAAGTTTCTGAAGCATCACAGCTGTAGAACAATTCCTTATTTGTTTGGTAATGTCATTTGATACTCTTTCTAATATAAAGGCTTTAGCATTATCTTGCATTTTTCAATAATTAATCATCTGCTTTTCTGGCCTAAAGTTTAAATCATCAATATGTTTAATGTATAATTTTAAATATTGGTGATCCCCAAAAATATTGTAATATCCTGCTCCTTTTATTGCAGATATTATCATTCTACTTCAGTCAAAATAATATTTATCATTAAATACCTTTCCGAGAGTTGCTTGAATTGGCTTAATTTCAGTAGGTATTGCCATAATTTTTTCTTCTATTTTTGTGAAACCCAAAACACTATTCTCACTATTTGTAATTGCTTTGTATTCTATATTCTCTCTCGATATTATTTATATTTTTCAAGTAATTCCTTGTGGGGACAATACTCGTATGAGGTAATAGGGGCTCGCACTCCTCGACAACAGTCACCACCCAAAGGCTGGCAATAATCGTCTTTATGACGTTAAACAAATATACACTGGTGCGTTTGTATGTTCGTACCAGTATGTACGTAAAGGTAAGATACATAGCACGGGCCAAGATCAATTACCAGATAACAATCTCGGTAATGTCACGGCCCAGTACCAAATGCACTGCGTCGTTTCTTATCACCTCGACGCAGGCAAGAAACGACGTAATGCATGACATAATTACGTACATGTACGTATGCATGTGTGTCAGTGTGCGTGTACCAAATCCTGTATATAAACTCTCAGAACCAGCTCAAAAATCGCCAGTGTTTGCCGAGGATTTGGCTCTCCCATACTTAACTATATGAAGTGGCAGAACACGCAAATACTGTTGAAAACCTTCTAGTATGAATATCTCTCACGACAAGGTATTCCACATTCCTTTTCATTATCTTTTTTTTTTGTCTCCAGTTTATTTTATTTTTAATTAACTAAATCTATCCATAAATTTTTGTTCCACTTCTGGAAAACTATAAACTTTTGAAGAAAAATAATTAGGTGTGGAATATAATATTTTTAGCCACTTTTGCTACTTTTTTCTTCTATTCAACCCAATATGTCTAATGTGAATGATTATAATACCATTTCTCCAGTAAAATATACAAAGAATGAAAAATTAAATATTTCAATTTTTAATTTTGTGATTTTTTTACCTTCAAATTTCTCAATTAAGTCTTTAAAATCTTCCTCTAATAATTTAAATTTTCCTAGTTTTCTTTCCTCTATATTTAAATGATTTGACATACGTTTTTATTTTCAGCACTTGGTACACATGATTTGACATACATTTTTATTTTTAGCACTTGGTACACAATCTCCCAAAACAAAATTCAATGATTAAACAATACACACCACCTACTTACAAATAATTTTCCTTTTGTTGTGTGTGAATTCAATTTTTTTAAAGTTCTTCTTCTGGTTGTGGTAACTGATGTTGTTCTTCATTAGAATTTTGAAGGTTGAGGTTGGTCCAAAAGTTGTTGGTTTTTGTGGGAGTAGATCTACGATGAGTTTTGCAAAAATGGGAACAAATAATTGATCACCAGCTTGTTCACTGATTCTTTAACGGTCCTTACTGGATTTGCAGTTGATACTTCCAGAGTTAGCCGTTTAGTAAATCAGGAATAAAAATTCTAATAATTCAAAAAATAATAATTTGAGTTTAAATCAACTTCAAAATCACAAAACTAATTCATATACAAAAATAACATTAAATTCAAATTTCGCACAACAAATAATTCACTTAAAAAATTCAATTATATTCTGTATTAATATTTCTGTCATATGAGTTTTCAAATTAAAGGTTTTATCTAAATCACAGTGATGGCTACCATGATGTGAAGAAGTGCGAGGATTGTTGAAAAATTAAAGAAAAACTCAATACGATCAGTTACAGGAATATATTAAGATGAACTGAAATATAATATTCGAATAAAATATGAAATGGCAAAGCGCAGTGCTAGTGTAGATTGTAACTACAGACATAAGATCAAAGGAAGTGGAACATATGACATATATACATATATTTGTAATGATAATGATGATGAGTGAGTGAGAGAGAATTTTGTACCAACAATAATCAATAAAAACAGATTCTTTCTGCTTATCACCTTAGTTAAAGGTTTCAGCATTTTATGGGAATTAGTTATTGATTATTGGTTAGGTGAAATTTTTTGTTTTGTTATTGGTTCCTAAATCAATGTTGTCAATTTGTTTCAATTTTTAGTAATTGTTGTTCTGGTTAAGAACTTCCATTTGTCCAAGTCAGTAGGAGGATATAGCTTAATCATTCACTGAAATTATATAATATTCGTAATTAGATATTGCAAGTACATTTTTTTGTTAGAGGGTTACTTTTTTGATGGTTTTTCAGTAAGGACCGATAACTATTAATAATTCCAAATGGTTATACCGATATAGACTGATGAATTTTTTAAACATTGGGTACTATCGGGATCATATAATCAGAATTCAGAAAAAATTGTCTGTATTAATTATAAAAAATTCCTGACCTTTATTTATGTATACATATGATGCCCTTTTACAGTGGGGTAAGGAAAAAATAGTCAAACCGATTAAAAAAGTTCTTTAATATTTATCGAGATATTATTGCAATTTGCATTTGGTATACCAACATAAAACAGTATAGGTTATTATGTCATTCAATACATATTAACTAAGACCTTCTATATTGATTGAACAAGTTTTTTAATACCAAATCGAAAAATAACATTGTATAAATAATATGATACATGCCCGACATCATTAAGAAAAAATATTTTAAACTTAGGTGTTAAGTGTTAAGTCAGTTTTAAACCTCAAGTTTTATTCTAAAAGCTGAGAAATTATTCACCTTTAAAGTAAGCCAATCAATTCATCAAGTTTCAAGTGTTAAGGTCGAGCAATTTTTTTTTTGTGGGGGACTTAATGGGTAATTTAAAACTTGACAAAAAACATTCTTTAAGAGTTCAATTAATAAATTTATGATCTTAAAGAAGCTAGTTCAGAACTAATATCAATTGTATCACTCCTTGAACATGAAGTGGCTTCACCATCAGAAGAAACTTCAGATTCGTATGATACTGAATGATCTGTTGAAAAGTTGCAGTCAAACCCGAAAATTACTTTTTACGATATGTAAGAAGTGTTAAAAGAGCTACAAAATGTTCTTTACCTTCTGCCCCCATGCCTCAAATTCGACTGAGCTATTCAAAGCATTTAAATTAGGTAATCGAAATATATAAAAAAATTTAACATCCTTTGCTTGATACTGACAATGATTTTATTTTGAATCCCATTGAGTTATCAGACTTACATCGTAAAAAGAAAAAACACTGATCGTTTATTTGTCATTTTATCTGATGTTACTTTCTAATTTTATCATTCATTTATTATTTATTTCTTCGACGTTCGTATTTATTTGGTATCACTTTCTAATATTACTATTCCTTTATCATTCATTTGTTCGATGTACGTAATTTATTTAATGCTACTTTTCAATATTACCATTCGTTTATTGTTCATCTGTTCGATGTTCATAATTTACTTGATGTTTCTTCAATATAAGAAGTAAAGAAGTTTTAAAATATATTTGTTATGTTCAGGGGCAGATTCAGTTTTTATGGGTCCAGGAATCAGAATTTTATGAAGACCCCAACAAACAATTTTCAAAATGTTGGGAGGATGGTTGTAGTGGAAAAAATTATAACCACTTCGATTTGTGCTGAAAATTCGTAATTTTTTTTTAAATGGTAAAAACAGACAACTAAAAATAAATTATAAGGAAAAAAAGAAACAAGTGGAAAAATACAAATAAAAAAAAACCATTAAGTACTAATAAAGTTGCAACGTGACTTTTTGTTGCGCAAATTACTTATAATACTCAGGACAAAAACAAAAAGTAGATCAACAAAGAAAAAAAAATGACTGAAAGCAACACAACTCTTGGGCAGCTGAACATCACTCCAATTTTAACCAATTCCAGAATGAATTGTCAACTGGAATATAATCATAGAGATCCCCTGGTCCCTAACATCGTAGCCCATTGGGTCAAATACAAAATTGCTACTAAATGCAAAAGATTGTAACCCCTTGCACTAGAAATATGAAAACAGATAGATATTTCAAGCAGGAAGGGAGATAGACAGAAAAATTCTGTTGGCACAATTTTACTCTACTCCTCATGAATAGCGTTTTCTGTGTAATTTCCTGGAATTCTTACGTCGTGAATCCACAAAGACCTATTCATATATTGCTAAAGTTTTTTACAATTTTTTGTGGTTATTGCTTGGAAACTATTGGAACAATAGGTATAAAATTTTCAACTTTGTAGCCTTTTAATAAAGACAAAATGCCATCAAATTTTCACCCATTCTTCTTCGGCCATTTTCTAAAAAACCTGCAAAAGCCAATTTTCCAGAAAAATTTCTCAAAAATGACTGAACCAATGGGCATCAAAATCATTTTTCACCTTCTCCAATATGAGGGCTAAAGTACAACTCAAGAAAATCGGTGTAGTTTTCTCATTATCCTTAAAAATCAATTTTCCCTGCAGGTTCAGCCAAAAATGAAATTTTTAACGGAATATATAGTCAAATATCTAATCAATTTATTTTCACTCAGATTCTCACAATTTTCAAACTTGGTACTCACATTTTTATTACAAATGAATGTAAAATAATATCAATTTACTAAAGAATAGAATCCATTTGGATGATGAGAAAACTGATTCTTGAAAAAGTTGTGGTGCAAGTAGTCCATTTCCAGGTGTAATTTGGATCGGATGGATTTGAAATTTGAAACACACATTCGGATCCACTCAAGGAAGAATCCTATTGTTTTTGGTTCGGTAGGTCAGTTTATATACATTTTTTATTGAACAACGTACAGGTCGCAATTTTCAATCAATAGGCCTGAAATTGGGTATACATATGTTTTACGCTAAGGATAATACCTACCAATTTTGGTGCGGACAGGCTTTACGGTGCGTCTGGTTAGCGCGATTTTGTTGCATTTTTGAAACATTAATGACTCTTAATGGAATAATTTTTAAGCTATAGTTACAAAATTTGGTACAGGCATTGATTGGAAGTATATCTAATGTCACCCGTTGCCGTACACTAAAATCTCCACTTATATTTTCGTAACCAGCACGTAGACAACTGCACTGTTTCTTTTGCAATATGGAATATTTTTTTAATGTGGTACACATTTCTACTTTCACTACGCTGAATTCAGAGTAAATTCGGAAAAAATTATTTTGGATAAATTTTCATTAAAAAAGGGTGCTACAGCCATTCACAGAAAGAATACAAATTCCTACAGCCAATCACAATTTCCCCACTAGTCGAAATGAGGGAATATCAATTAAATTAATATCGATATGATATCAATATATGTTTCATTTATATTGTGTTATCATTTTTTCAAACTTCAATTTTCATTAACGAATTTATGAAATGTGTACCACATTTTTACATATAATGGTTATTTTTTTTTATTTTTTTTTTAATAATCTACAATTATCGTCACTACAGGAAAGAGAACCAACAAATTATTTCCTAAAATCGTTCTAGTTAGAATTGGTAATAATTTTTCATTTAAAAAAAATAATGATTTTTGACACAAAAATAAAAAATTTATTCATAAAATATTTTAAAAACATGATACTGAATCAATACACTTTATCGCAAGCATCGTATTCATGTGATATTGATAATTTTTTACAAAAAATATAAATATTTTAAATATTACTTTATTAGAAGAATGTTGATGATAGAGGTGATTTTTAAACAAAGAAAATCTAATTTTTCTTGCAAAGCTTACTACGAAAGTTTTTTTTCTTCGTTTTTCCCACTTTTACTGATAAGTTCGGGACCTGAAATGGAAAATATTTGTTTTTCTGTTTCTAAAATAGGTTTAACAAAATTTGGGATGCAAATCAAATACCTCCGCCTCCACCATTACCACAGGGAGCTGAATTAACTCCCAGAGAAGATGAAGCTGCCATTCAGTGGTAACTTCAAGAAACTGAAAATCTCAAAGCTGAGAAGCTCCATCAAGAACATGACAAAGCAGCCAAACAAGACGCTGAACAAGCAAGAACTGCGATCTGGTATAAGATTACAGCAAATCAAACTACAATAGACACCATCTCATTCATCCAGGATGAGATTAATTGATCATGGTAGTTGATGAGGAGCAACTGTTCAATGTGACAATTGAAAAATTTTCTCCAAAATCCTACCTTTATTCTGAAAAGTAGTGAATGACATGTTTCATATCTGTTTGCTGCTAACAGGAAATTCATCAAGATTCACAAAATGTTTGAGAATGTAAAAAATCCACGCAAATTGAATCACAATAAGGCAGACCCAACTTTGTGGCTGCTTCCTTTGATAAAGGAAACAACCAAACCAAAGCAGAGGGAAAGAATAAATCCAATCCCAAAAAGTGAAACAAGGATAAGAAACTGACAAATGTGGATAAAACTAATCCTAATTCATCTGTCAATATGTTCCATGTTCTAGAAACTAACAATAATTAGGAAGTCAGCAGTTTTTGTTGAATTTAGTAAATTGTTTTCCTTGATGAAGTACAAATTTCTGGATAGTCCAATAGCCACATTTTGGTGCAATAATTCAAGGGAAATCAAACTATACCATAATAAGTATAAAATTATTAATTATAATTATTATCATAACTGAAATAATATTTTTTTCATCATTTTTTTATATTAACTTAACTAATTTATATTTTAATAATACAATATTCAACTTTAAATTCTTTATTAAATTATTTAAATTAAACTTCATATTATCCTTTATTAATTTAATAATTTTATTAACTTCAAGAATAACTTTAATAATAAGATTAATAATAAATATAAAAAATAAAAATAAATCAATAAAAATAATATTTTATACTATAATTTTAGGAATATACTTTTCGATAGACAGATGAAGGGTTTTTTTGAATCAAATAGAGTATTGCAGGAAACTGCTGTTCCTTATTCACTCAAATTGAACAGGACAGCCAAAAGGCAAAATTTCATAGTGATATCAAGAACTCCAGTAATGGTTTTTGACTCTAATCTTGAATTCAAATTTTAGTCATTGGTAACTGTCACTACAATGTATTCAATAAATTGTAGTTAAACTATGGTGAATCACAATAATACCACACCTTATGAAATGTTTAACTGACATTCTACCAACATTTCAAATTTTCATCTTTTTGGTTCTTTGGCCTATCGTCATATTCTAATTGAGGTAAGGAAGCAACTTGCAACATGAGCAAAAAATGTTGATTGAACAGATCCCAAGTTTGTACCGAGGGCCGATAAATCAATTTTTGCAGTCTACACAAATACAGGATACAGTGTGAGAGACCCACACACCCCAAAATTGCATATCACCTTGCAATGTTCGATTTGATGAGAATAAGGGAATAAAATATTTAAAAGACCACAAAGAACACTTGATAATTAACATAGGACAAAATGAGGAAGAAGCCAATACAATTATACTCAACATCACAAAAATGCTTCATAAAGGATTGTATTCCTCTGACTTTTGAGGAAATTGAAACCATTCAGGGATGAGTGGATGGGATCTATTGCTTATGAATTACAGGCTATCACGGATCTAGGTGGCTGAAAAGTTGTTCCTTGTAACAAATCCACAAAAACGATTTACATTTGTTGGGTGTTCATCATCAAGCCTGATGACAAGGGTAATCATCAATACAGGGCTTGTCTCATTACATGTGTATTAAAGTACGAAACTAAGTATAGTATGACCTATACTTATGTACCAGTTATTTTATATTGGTTGATCAGTTACTTATTTCCACTGCCAACAAGCATGATCTGGATTTGATTCAATACACTGTCAATTCCGCTTTCTTAAATTCTTTATTACCCAATGAATTATATTTTTCTGCCTCTAAAAGTTGCCAAATAGGCAAAGACAACTATTTAAAGTAATAAAATTCATTTATGGTTTGAAGACTGCTTCAAAAAATTGGTACGATCTTAGAACTGCTCAATTGAGCAAAACAGGATTTTCTCAATCAGAAACTGATCGATGTTTGTAAGTTAAAAAAAACCACAATGGTAGATTAATTCTTCTAATTGTATATGTTGACATTATGCTTCTTGCATCAAAGAAACCAGAATGGACTGAACAATTAAAGAATGATTTATCTACAAACTTTACGATTAAAATTAATTAAAACCTACCGTTTTTGTTGATTTCAAAATTAAACATTATTTTGAACAAAAAAGAATCATATTGTCTCAATATAGGTACATAGAAAAGATTCTCTGAAAACACAGTTTTACTTATGCTAAACCTATTTCAACACCCACGGAGACTGGGACCAAATTCAACATTGTAGAAAATGAGACTGAGGATGTCAAACATCGTGCTATGATTGGATCATTACTCTACTTGCCAAGGTTAATGTGTCCAGACATTTCATTATCCATTAATTATTTCTCTTATTTCCAATTATTTTCAAATTCTCAATTAAAAAAGTGTGTTTGTCACATTTTTATATATGTTTTGGCCATCTGAGACTATTATTTAGAGTACATTCTGTCCAATCTGGTCTAGTGGCCTTTACAGATGCTTCATATGCTCCAGATATAGATGACCAACCAGCAAATACATACAGACAACTTGGATAAAGGGAAATCAATAACAGGATATTTGTTGGATAATAAAGGGAACTTACTCAATTAGGGCATTCACTGCTAACAAATTGTAGCTAGCCCTACCCTAGTACAAGAGCTAAAATAATAGCACTCCATGATGTACTGGATGAAATTTAATTGGCCTGGCTATTGACATTATACGTCTTTAGCATCAAAGACCAAGTTCAGTAATGGAAGAGATTTCCTCTAAACGGATTGCCAATAGAGGTGGACAGACTTTACAAACATATAATAATAATAATCTTAAGCCCCTATGCCTCTGTCTCTCTTATTGGCATCAGATTTACCCCATATTTACATATTTTCCCTATATATATATATATATATAAAATACTTCACCTGACGATTCAAATATATTTTTAATTACACCAAAATTACTAATTCTTACCATGATCACTACAATCTGTAAATTTCACTATGTTCCTAATAATATTTTTACCATGTCTGTGATAACCATTTAATACTTTATGTTACCATTTATGTTTTTTTTTATTATTTACACGATATTTTTATTACATTGTACATCATCTATATGGATAAATGGTCATTACTGTTACAATATTTCTAGTCCGTTACTTCGATATTTACCTATGTTGTGTTAACTTTAGTTTTTTAGACTTGCGATATTTTAGATTTCATGAATTATTTGTATGTACTTTTTTTTTTTTTTTTTCTATTATTATCAGTGTTTGTTTCGAAAACTTGTAAAGGGTGTTGAGGTACAAGTCCTTTCTGCTCAAACTTCAAGCAACAAAGTTCGTACTTAATTAATAATCTTATGCAATATTTCTCGCTCCTCGTTATGATCACACTGATCACGTTTGTTATGCTGATCATTTTTTCTGAGACATAAATGTTTGTCATCCGCTATTTGTGTAATAAACCTCATACTGAATGTTTAACTTCTTTTACTTCTTGATAAAAAGATCTTCTCGCTCTTAACAATAATCTACTTCCAAATATAAAAGACATGACTCGACACAAAAGGCCAATCTGAATTTCAAAAAATATGAAAGTACCAAAGGGTCAATTTGTAAAAATTTTGGGGCCAATCTGCTTCTTAATATAGGGAAATGGGCCAAACTGTAATTTTTTAACACGATTCTCAATGAAAATCTACAATAATTATTGTAAATATTTAAACTGAGGCCAATCTGAAAGCTATTTGAGAATGGTTAACTTCATCTGATAAGATGTAATGATGCAATAATCATACCGTCTTGCACAGTCTTGTTTTTTAAACAAAATTTTATACGTTTTATCACTATTTTCTTTATGATTTGTAAATTCAAAATGAATAATTAATATTTTTAAGGAGTTTTTAAAAGTTCTAAAAAATAAAGCGACAATTATGCCTCGAACTCGAGCTGATAAAATAAATAAAATAGTACGTGGCTATAAGAAGGTAGTGTCAACCTCCATAAATAGCAAAGGAAGAAAGATTCTGCATGAAGTATTAAATAAATTGGAAACTGGTAAATTTTTCAATGAAAGTATCATAATAAAAGTTTAAAAAATGAAATAATGATAATAATTACGAATTGTATTATAATTAGAAAACAATACTGATATTTTCTGCCTTGCTGAACCACCAAATTTTGCAGTTCCAAAGCCTGTAAATCGAAAATTGATTCTGCCAGATAGGATTAGAACTGGTAAGAGGATTTTTTCCATAAAAAGATTTATAATTACCCCAGAAACAAGTTTTAGATTATATTTTTAAGGATAATGATTAATCATTGTTTACTCATGATTTTAGAACCAGACATTAGTGGTAGTAATTTCAATAATGGCGCACATTTTGAAGAAAATAATCCAGATTTTTAGACTTGTGAATATTGTCAAGAATGGATATTACGTTATGAAAAAGGTGAAAGCTATTACTTGTTCATAACGATGTGCAAAATTGTTCATTTGCAGAACCTGGTTTGCCTGCTCCTGGTTTCTCAATCTGTTCCCTGCTCCGATCATATTATTTAAAATGAAAACCTTTGAATCAAAATGAGTTTTCAAAATATTGCTGAAATTCAGATACCAAATTGAGTTCAAAACATTTGCCTTTCCACTCAACAGAATCAAAGTTATTGAGAAAAACTGCAAGAAAACAGCTTGTTGTAAAAATTTGAAATTCTTATGAGACATTGTAGCATTTTAACTAAAGAATCTGCAAAAATTTCAGCTCAATCATTTATTTGGTTCTCGAGATATAGCTGAAATTCCATAAAAAGATTGCTAATTCATGTCATATACCATTCCATGCAATGAAAGTTTTTGAGAGAAATTATGAGAAAACTGTTAATAGCAGAGAGCTGAAGTTTTTATGAGAAATTGTAGTATTTTAGCTAAAAACTCTATGAAAATTTCAACTCTCTACAACGAATAATTCTCTCATAATTCCGCTTGATAACTTTCATTATAATTATGGAATACCTATCCAAATATGACCTAAATCTAATTGCTGAATTTCAGCGATATTTTGAGAACCAAGTGTAGGATTTTAGATAAATTTTCTCCAGATACTTAGTTAACATAATCTCGATATTTCTAAAATATTTCAACTCAATCTTACCTTCGGTTGTCGAGATATCACTGAAATTCTGTTTAGATTTAGTAATTAAAATGATAAAGATTCAATCTAGTTGAAGAGTTGGCGGAATTGATAATAAATATACGAATTTAGGAAAGTATTATGAACGATACGAAAATATCGTTACAGTGGGACACACACTAATGACAGTGGATTCAGTTCATGCTACATTTGAACCAAATACAAGTACTAAAACAATCTATTCTCCTTCAGAATGACACACCATCACTGCCAATACACGATTTAAGCCATTTCCCTACAACGCAATCAAGATGTCTTACCAAGACTGGCGTGATTGTAAGAAGTTTGTTGAGATTCAAAAACCTCTTTCCACTAGGACCACTGATTCACAAGCATTCTCAATGAAAGCTATTCAACATTTTATCCACGAAAAGAAAACTGTATTGAATGAGATGCAAGTCTTTTACTTAGCAAATGAAGTTACTCCCAAAACATTGGAATTTATAAAAAATAAAACATGAAAAATCTGTGTTTCGTCTGAGGCACCATACTTATACATACGACCAATATCTATCTCAAAAGAGAGGTTAAAGTATTTAAGCCAGCTCCATACTTTTATGATGAATATCTCAATTCACCACATAATATAGAAGTTGAATATTGTCTTCCTGAAACTGATGTGATAACCTTGAACATGAAGAAAAATTATGATATTATTTCGATCCTACCAAATTATTTTTGGTTTCTTTTTATTTTTAATTTGTTTTGCTTTTTGTTTTTTTCTATTTTAAATCATATCTTTTTTTATTTGATATTTCATTTCATTATAAGTAGGTAATAATAAATAACTTTTATTTGGGGGAAAAAATTTTTTTTATCCTTCGTTATTATTATTGTAGATGAATCACAGTAGGAATTTGTTTTAATATTAAATAATAATTATTTAATTTTGAAGTTTGGCGAAAAGGGACAAGGTGACAGATTGGCCCTTGTACTATTATGGTACTATAGATCAAAGTAAGTCAAAAGGTTGACTTCTTTCAAATAACTGCTCATAATAGAGAAAACTTTTTTTTACTGACGAGTTACTAAGATTTCAAATTATAGAATAAAATTCTTTCCCCCATGAATTCATCAAAAATAAGCTTGTGACATGTGTTGAGTTTTAGGATGAAAAATAAAACTGCAGATTGGCCCTTTTTCCTCACCACCATCGATATTGTCTACATCGACTCACCCTACTCAACGAAGGCTGCATCCAAAATGGTTTTGTTTACTCTAATGTTTTTAGGTTGACGGAGCTGTGAAATGTGATTATCTCTTTGACATCATATCTTTCTTATTTAAAACAGACTATAGTGGAGGGGCAAAAAATTTGATACGTATCAACATTTTTCGTATCGATATGTAAAAATATGAAAATATGTAAAAATATTGCTGCTTGACTAAATTAATTCACAATCCACCCGATAAATGACGATGTTTACGATTAAATATCGATATTTTGCGTTGATATCGATATTTTCTGCATACAGATATTTTTGTTGAGACCACCAATCCTTCTCCCCTCTCACTCCTGCAAACACACGATTATCTTTATACATATTTTATATCACTGTTCGCGGCTACACTGTATTACCATCTCCTCCGCTCACTCATCCATCTTTGTACACGATCATTTATCACACTCAAACTATACTCATACTTAAATTATGTAACTGTCACTAAATACACACGCTTCTTGGATGTAACTTCGTATAAAACTTTCTTTCTTGTGTCTTCATTGGTCCTCATCCTCTATAATTTTCCATAAAATATCGAAACATATCGATACAAAAAAATCGATATTTCGCAACACAAAAACATAGTCAGATAAACTGTCATGAGCTCTGTTTGATAGGATTACACTAACTTACACCAGCCTACACCAGTAGGGATATTCCACAAATATTTAAGTAAAACTTGGCGTAAAATCATATAACATTCTGAAATTTGTGGAATCGCCCTCCTGGTGTAGGTGTTGATACAAAATCCCACCTCATCTCATTCTTCATCATCATCACTGTCACACTATATATATATGTCATATGTACAGTCTAGTCACGAAGTGTTTCCCCTACTACTTTCGATCGTATATCGCTGTTGCTTCGCCATTTACTTTTTCGTTTGTGAAATATATTTTAGTTGCGAAATAAACGTCTTAAAAGTCAAAAGTCTCAAGTTCTTTCGATCCTCGTTCTGCATACCTCACATCATGGTAGCCATCGCTACGGTAGAACTTTGAGGAGAGACTTAGAAAATTTAAACCAATGAAATAATTATTTTTTTTGAAATTCAATTTACTGCTGTGTGTAAAATTTTTTATGTTTTTTATTGAGTAATACACGAAAAGTTATCGTGTTTTTCGAGAAAGTAACTCGAATTGTAATTTATTTTGAAAAAATCAAAATTTAAATTTGAAGAATAGCTGAAGTTCCAGACTCAATAACGGCCAATACTGGAAGTCATCGAACGCTAAATCCAGAGGGACCGCCAAAGAGATCGTGAGAACAGCCGAAGGAAACCTGCTTACGTCATCAAGGACTCATCGTAGATCCATCATTGAAGACCCAACCTTTTTGGACAACCCACAACAAAATTTAGGCAGGAAGTACAGAGGTCAACAGCATAAAAAACGTAAATCATTCGCCAGCGCAGTGGAAATTGAAAAGTAAAAATTATTGTAAAGGTAATATTTGATGAAATTAATTATTTTTCGTATTTCGTAATTGTATTTGAAGTGAAGCAAAAATAAATAAATATAATTAAAAATTATATGTCCCAAATTATAAACTTGTCTGAATGTAAGATTGGAGAATATAATATTAGAAAAGAAGACTTAGAAGAATTAGTAAAAAAGTTTGAAGGAGAAAAAGTAGTTGATCTAAAAATTGAAATTTATAATTTACCACACGTAAAATACTATACAGGTGAAATAATATTGGAGTCTTTTGTAATAGATATATCGGGTAGAATAGAGGAAATCAGTACTTTAAAATATATTGTGATTTCAGAATCTTCAGTAAATTATTTTTCTAACAGAATTTATAGTTCTGCTAAATCAAAAGAGAAATTTATGAAAAGATTCTTTAATTGAATAAATTTAGAAAAACTGGATAAAAAGGAAAATCGTGAGGAAAAAAATTTTATAGAAAAATTAGAAAGAGAATCAATTGAAAATAAAAAATACACACCCGTTAGTAATAAAGAAAATAATTTGTTAGGTTTTTATAAAATAGAGGAAGAAATGGCATCCCCGAACGAAATTAAACCCATCCAAGCCCCACTCGGAAAAGTTTTCAATGGAAAATACTACTTAGATTGGCGTAGAATGATTATATCCGCCATCCGAGGTGCGGGATATTACGATATCTTTGGGGAACACGAATTTTTACAGCCATATATAAATAATATAGATGATTTAAATTTTCGACCAGACAAAAATATGATCAACTACTGTAAAATGCAAGATAACGCCAAAGCGTTCGTGTTAGAAAGAGTCTCCAACGATATAACAAAACAGATACGAGATTGCAATACAGCAATTCTAATGCTTAAAAAATTAGATAATATTTATGGGACAAAAACTTCTGTTACAGCCAATATGGCAAAGGCAAAATGGTTAGAATTTAGGTTTCAGCCAGGTGGCAATATAAAAGGTTTTTTAAAAAAATGGGATGAACTTGTAACAGATATGAGAGACAGTGGGAAAGAAGTTACAGAAGCCGAAGAATTAGAAAACTTGCAATTGGCATTATGCTACGAGCAACAGATAGCTAAAATACAATACGAAAGCCTGTCTCCTAATGAAAAAAATTTGGATAATTTCAAAAGAATATTGAGAGAAGATTCAGATCAAAAGTATAGGGACCAAACACTAAAGAAACAAAATAATAATGGCAATAATCAAGCTAATAATACTTATAAGAATAATAATGGTAACGGAAATAATAATAGATATAATTATAGAGGAAGATTCAATACTAATTACAGAGGTAGAAATAATTACAGAAACCAAAATGGTAACTATAATAACTTTAGAAATGGAAATAGAAACGGTTTCAATAATAATAATCAAAATAATAATAATAATGGTAATTCATCAGAACAAAACCAAAATAATGGTAATACGAATAGTAATGGTAATAGTAATGGTAACGGTAATTATAGGGGAAATAATTACAGAGGAAACCCCAATTATAGAGGAAATAATTACAGAGGTAATGGTAGGAATAATAACCAAAATAATCCTAAATGTTATAGATGTGGGCAATTTGGTCACATAGCACAGAACTGCGTCAGTAATAATTCTCAAACGAATAATAATGAAAATACGAATAATAGTCAGGGGAATTATCCACCAAAAACAAATTCAAATTCATCCAATAATAATAAAAAGGAGAATTCGGACCAACAGGTGAAAATGTCCTGTATGGTAAAAAAATTTAATAGTAATGGAGATTGGTTATTGAATGAATTAACTAATGAAAATAAACAAAGTTTAGATGAAAATTACAAAACATTAAATAACAGAGCAATTCTTGATGGAGCTGCGGAGGTCCACTTAACTTCCGATCTTGGTAAATTAATGGATGTAAAAAAATTCATAACCCCAATTAAATTACAATGTGCGGGTAGAAATACTTTTTTATATGCTACACATACGGGTAGAATGATCATAAAAATCGAAAATTCCCAAAAAAATCAATCATTGATAGAACTAAATGACGTTCATTATGTGCCCGATTTAAATTTGGATATTATCTCGGCCATAAAAATAACAAATACAGGTATAATCAACATCAACCAACAAAAAGAAATAGCGAACATTTATTTTATTGAAACAGCGGAAATCATAATAACCGCCAAAAAAGAAGAGGGTATATTCTACATATACTATAATGTCGAAAATAATGATATAAAAAAAAAAAGATAAAGAGGATTATATGGATAAAAAAAATGTAATATGTGCCCCAGTTACCCAAGATACTAATGATGAATGGGATGATTTTACGGTAGAAATGGAAATTATTGAAGAAAACGAGAATACACAACCATCTCAGGGGGGTGACGAAATTGAAATAACAAATGAACCCAATGAAAATAATAATACAGATGAACCTAAAATTAATAATAATAATATAAATAAAAAATTAATAATGCACAGGAGATTGGGACATTTGAATGCCAGATATTTACAAAAATTAAAAAATTTATCAATAGGAATACCCGAAAACATTAATTTTAGAGATGAAGATTTTGTAAACTGTCAAATATGTTGTATAGCCAATAATTCAAAACTGGGTCATACAGGGATAAGAACTAAACCAACCCGAAAATTGGAATTAACATCATCGGATATCATGGGTCCATTTACGCCCTCTGTGTCTAATCAGAAATATATTTTAACATTCATAGACCATTTTTCAAAATATACATTTGTCATGCCCATAACCAATAAAAATCATGTAACAAACGAATTTAAAAACATCATAATGTCTATGAAAAATAAATTTCCGGAATACCCCATAGGGACAATAAGGTGCGATAATGCAAAAGAATACACCGATACAAAAATAATAAATTATTGTAGAGAAATAGGCATAACAATGGATTATGTGGTTCCATATTCTCCCGAATTGAATGGTGTTGCCGAAAGGCAAAATCAAACCTTAATGAGGAGAGTAAGGGCCATGTTAATTGACGCTAATCTCGATATAAAATACTGGTCTTATGCTGTTGTGACAGCAGCCTATTTAATCAATAGATCCCCTACTAAAGCGAATGAAGGGTTCAAAACACCATATGAATTATTTTACGGAAGAAAACCAAATCTAAAAAACCTAAAAGTATTCGGTGCACTCACATAGAGACATATACCCATAGAAGTAAGGAAACAAAATGCCACAAAGGCAAAATCTAAATCAAAAAACAAAATCGACCCAAAATTGGCGCATAGGGCAGAAAAGAACATATTAATGGGCTACACAAACACAGGGTATTGTCTTGGAGATCCATATAATTCAAAATCACATATATCATGCGACGTTAAAGTAGATGAAAGCCAGAATATAAAATCACTCTTAATTAATAAAAAACCTCTTACAATAAAATCGGCAGACTATGATTATGATTTGGGAATAATAAATCCTGTAGTTATGAATGTCAAAGTGAAATATAATAAGGCCTACATAGAAGATAATATACCAAAAACATTCTCGGAAATTGAAACTAACCCTTTTAGAGAAGAATGGATAAAGGCCATTAATGACGAATTTGGTTCTCTCGATGATTTAAAAGTGTGGAAAGTGGTAGATTATGATCGCCAAAAATTAATAGATACGAGGTGGATCTTTACGATAAAATTTGACGAATTCGGGAACCCAAAACCTAAAGCCAGACTTGTGGCACGTGGCTTTAAGGATCGGACAGAATATGGCATTGCAGAAACACATGGACCTGTAGCATCCATAGGAACTATAAGGTTATTATTATCAATCGTAAATAAGGAAAAATTAATAATGATTCAATACGACGTAAAAACTGCCTACCTAAATTCACCCATTATAAAACCAATTTTTGTTAAAAGGCCAGAAGGTATTAATATAAATAAAAGTCAAGTACTAGAACTTCAAAAATCAATTTACGGCCTAAAAACTTCTAGCAAATCGTGGTATGACTTATTGGACATTAAAGTAAAAGAAATGGGATTCGAAAAAACTAAAAGCGACAGATGCTTCTACATAATGAAAAATAATGAAGAAAAAACATATTTCCTAAGTTATGTAGACGATATATTAATAGCATCAAATTCACAATCGGCCATTACGAGAATAAATGAAGAATTGCAAAAAGACTTTACCATTACGATAACAAATAATCCAAAATTTTTTGTGGGCCTAGAAATAATGAGAGATATTGAAAACAACACAATAATAATTTCGCAATATAAACACATAGAAAAAATGATCAAAAAATTCGGAATCTCTGAACTCAAAAATACAAATACACCCATGGAAACGGGGTTAAAAATTGACAAAATACAAAATGGCAGAGATGACACGGAATATAGATCGATGATAGGAGGACTACTTTATTTGGCAAGACTTACAAGACCGGACATATTATTCCCAGTAAATTTCTTTTCCCATTTTCAGAACAGTTCAAACGATACTTTAAAAAATTATGTAAAAAGGATATTCAGATATGTCAATACAACCAAAAATTATAATCTTAAATTTACATCAAAGGGGGATGGAATACAGGCATACATTGATGCATCTTACGCACCCCAAGTTGACGATAAAAATATAGAATTACACAATCTGGATAAAGGGAAGTCAATAACTGGATTTATGCTATTCGCCTATGGAGACTTGGTGGAGTGGAATTGCTGCAAACAGACTATTCACGCCTCATCAAGTACCGCGGCTGAAATAATTGCAGTTTTTGACACCCTTGATACTATAAAAGTCATGCAGTATATAAATTTCGAAATTTTTGGGGAAAAATTAATAGTGGATATTATGGAAGACAACATTTCAACACAGAAAATATGTTCCGGGGGAAGTCAAAGAAAGTCGAGAGCCCTAATGATCAAGTGCTACTCCATTTTGGAATCCTTTGAGGAAAAAATAATATTTTTTAGAACAGTTACCTCCGAAAATCAATTGGCAGATATATTAACAAAATCGTTGGATCGGTCAAAATTCGAGAATATAATTGTGAAAATATTGAACGAAACCAACATATACACATAATATAATAATCAATTCATGTTAAAGTCAGAATATGTCCAAAAATTATTTCGTCCTATTCCAAGTACAAGTTGTAAAATGTTCAAAAATAAGTCAAAACACGAAAATATTTGCTGAAAAATTAACCTTCAATCATTGTCAAAAATAATACTTAATAAGACCATTTACCAGAAAATACTTGTAACAGATAAATGCTCGACATCTTGAATATTGTAACAAAGAAAAAATTAGGAAAAACGAGCAACTAAAAACCCTACAAATCGTATAATAAAAACCCTATACACTTTCCAACAAGCGTGAGAGAAATACATGTAATATTCCCACACAAATTTTTATGAAAAGAAACTCTCCGACAATAAACACAATAGAGATAAAAACCTATTACATGACCGCAAATTAAGATAAATCGAAAACGTTGCCTTATCTGAGAACATATTAGACGCCACTTCAAATACAATACAACGTACGAAATATAGTATACGATGCAACAAATATTATTCTGCAATCTTTTTCATGTTTATTTTTAAGATAAAATACGCAACGTACGCTCCAATTCATTGAACTCACAAATGGAAAAACCTTTTGTCATATCTTTTTCTCTCGCCTTCTTTTATTTTTATTCATTCGTATATATGTTCGTGAATATTTTTTTTCTTTTTAATTTTTTTTGTATCTTTTTCTTTCTTTTTTGACTCGAATTATACGAGCGGAAATCCAAATGTTAGTCGAAATATTATAATAATTTTGCATGTTACCATTTTTTTTTATATTTTTATTTTTTTTTATAAATTACATATATATACCATATACAATTTACGTACACGATAGTGTTCATTATTGCATGCAAGTTACCATATTTATATATATATTTATTGATTTTTATTAATTCTTATTTACCATTTTTTAATTTTTCAAAGCACAGCGTAATAAAATTTTTTTTTTATAAAAACTCAAGTTACCAAAAATAATGAACATCAAATGTCAATATTTTTCGAAATTTTTTATTATGCATATATTTTTTGTACTTGTATTTTTTTTATTTTATATATTTAATATTTTTTTTTCTCAAATAATAATGATTAATTCGTTTTCAGGGAACATGATGAAGAAATTATTCGGTAAAATTTCAGGGGGGAGTTGATACGAAATCCCACCTCATCTCATTCTTCATCATCATCACTGTCACACTATATATATATGTCATATGTACAGTCTAGTCACGAAGTGTTTCCCCTACTACTTTCGATCGTATATCGCTGTTGCTTCGCCATTTACTTTTTCGTTTGTGAAATATATTTTAGTTGCGAAATAAACGTCTTAAAAGTCAAAAGTCTCAAGTTCTTTCGATCCTCGTTCTGCATACCTCACATCAGTAGGTTGGTGTAAGTTGGTATAGTCCTATCAAACAGAGCTATGGACTTGAGAATCTAAAAATAAAAAATTTATTTTTTGTAATTAAGCAGCCGTAAAAGCTGATCATAGATGTGTTTTGTATGAGAGACTTTTAAATTCACTGTAGAAAGTATACTAACAAGACATAAGATAGGAATAGAACAGAACAGAATAGTTTCTAATAATTTACCTTCAACACAAATAACAGGAGTGGATTCAAGGTGTATTTAAATTGCTTCAGAGTCTGGTATGGAGTGTATTGGATTATATGTAAAATTGAACAACATTCAACGTCGACGTTACTTTTCGTCAAATGAGGTAAATACATTTTAAGAAATCTACATAAAATTCGACCAATTCTACTTTCTATGATTTTTGATTAAAAGCTGGTGTTGGGTGATGGTAAGAGTAAACTTCTGCAAACGTACAATGATATCGGGACCCATAATTGGTTCAGAAATATGGTCTACTTTTGCTATAAACTCTCACTTAGAATATTAATACTATCAAGCAAAATTGTCAGCTACATCCGAAAAAAAAGCTTAAGATCAAAATCACACCAAAGTTAATAATTTTGACCTTTAAAATCGGAAAGTCCCATACATATATTCTTTCTTGTGGAGAAGTTGTTTCAATTTTTTGAGTTTGTTTTCCTTCAAGAACCATCGTAAGTTAAAGTGAATTTACTTCTTACATAACTGTTAAATTTATCGAGAATTCATGTCTCGTGCGTCTTTTTTTTGCCATTACCCAATCTAAATACTGCTATGGTGAACCTCGGCGATTTCTTAATTTAGGGGGCCCGTTCTCTCCAATAGTTTTTCCAAATTTTAGTTCTTTTGTACGTTTTTTCACGTTAAATACTAAAAATTTGCCGTTTAGGTTGAATGTGAATCAAAAAATTTTCATATTTGTCTTCAGCTTTACCAAGCAGTCACTGACTTGAGGAACAGACATTCGAATTCATAGTGGCCGTTGACAAATTACATTATTTTTTCACGTCGCATTCGTACCTTATTTACCGCAGGCATTTTAAAGATGACTGGCGTTTAAAATTCGATCATTAATCCGATTCTTCGCCACCATCATCACCGCTGAAATCTTTATAATCGTTCCATTCTCCGTGGGCCTTGCTGTCATATGACATATTTTCAGGAATAAATGGCTGTGACGTTTTAGGATCTTCTTCATCCGACGACATAAAATACATCAGCTCCTGTAAAATTTGATATAGGAAGCCTTCAGATTCAGTTGTACAACACTGAGTTAAACCTATAAGTAAATTTAACTTTGGTTGCAGCTTATATGATTCTAAGAACCACAATCCTGACTTATCCATTTTTTCTACCACCGAAGCATTAAGAGACACAAAATTAAGCAAAAAAATGAATGAAAATTTTTCTTTAATATTGCATTTCATACCAGCTACTATAAAATTCATTTGATGATCTGTACACGTTCATGAATTCATCAACCTCTGTTTGTTTTTTTGGTTCTACGATAATTTATACATAATATTATTGCAGTAAGTATACCTATTATATATTTTTGTAAAATAATTTTTTCCGACCCACCAACACTCAAGTTGCAACCCACTTTAAGGTCGTGATCCACAATTTGAGAACTTCTGGGTTGTATAAAAACATCAGATATACCGAAATGGTGGTTAGCTCACTTATTATAGTTTAACTGACAGAAATAAAAAAATTTTATAAATATCATCAAGGTATTTCTTATCTATACAGTAATATTATATATCATCATAGCAGCACCAATGAATTATTTACAATAAAGAGATTAGAATACTCGAGATTTCCTTGCTT
The DNA here is from genome assembly GCA_011428145.1 of Ericerus pela. NCBI lineage: Eukaryota > Metazoa > Arthropoda > Insecta > Hemiptera > Coccidae > Ericerus > Ericerus pela. Next base: position 4,717,183 of record WOFM01000637.1, read on the forward strand.
ATCAATCATACAGTTAGCAGTTTTCAGTGTGGTTCTTGGGTTTCATAGAAATTATAAAAGTAGATTACATGCACGTATCTAATACTATTATTCAAAATGGTTGAATAGAGTTAGTTAAAAATTTATGTGAAATTCAAAAATGGATATCTAAATATCTAAGTTTATTCGCGAGGTTTGTACATCGCAATTCATGTTTCATTTTTTGACACTCCATAAAATTTAATAATCTATATACCTACCAGGCTGCACAGATTTTTTTCGAAGGAAAAGGGTATGTGACAAAAATTACAAAATTGATGAGGGAAAAAAAAAAAGTTTAAAAGAAGGTCATCAAATAAATTTTTCGGGTCGCAGAAGAGTAAAGAAAAGTGTGTGAAAAATAGTTTTCGGTGAAAATTTGAATACTAGGAGTATGAAGAAAACAAAAAGGCAGTAAAGTGCTCTTCTTGGACCAAAAGAGAGAATTCTCTTTTTTTCTTTACCCCAAAGAAAGAGTAAATATTCTAATAAGTTTATGTTAAAAACCAGTTTTTAAAAAATATAATTTTTTATTTTTATTTTTTTTGGCTTTAGCTTTGTACGAAATAAATAATTTCGTTGCGGAAGGTTGGCTGCAGTATTGGTATATTTTAAAATCGCAGTAGTGAATAGAATAAAAGCTTCTGAAAAGAGTACATCTGTGCACCCTGTTCTATATGCTGAACACAATATATTAGGAGATTCATATTAGGTAGGTATGTTAATAAAAAGCTACTTGTTTCAAATTACCTCCTTTATTGAGTCATTTAAATAGTCATTTAAATTAATTGTGTCTCCCCGGTACGTCTGATTCATGGGATCTAAAATAGAATCAAAAAATATAAAATATTATCGTAGGACAGGTTATCGTATAGAGTTATTAGCGACATTTCATTATATTGCATTCAGTGTTAATTACAGAATGAATGCACATTGAATGAAGCCATAATACAAAGTGGGAATAACTTTTTAAAATTCAATGGACCAGTGAAATGTCCCGAAAATAAAACAATGGCAAAAATTCAATTAGTCAAATTCAGTTTTATTCTGGGTGCACTATGACACATTTTGAAAGCCGGAGTTGTGTCGCGAGTGGTAAATGCGGCTAAAGCTGCAATCCTAGACAACTCCTTCCGTGGGTTGAACGATTCATCTGATTTCTTTTTATCACCATTATTTTTGTTTTTGGCAGTTTTAGTTTTCAGATTGTCTGAACAGACAGATAATATTCATTGCGTAAGTTGATAATGAATACCCACAATGAACTGATACAAACCGGATTCCTTTAAGGATGTGTCGCGGGCATTTTTGAACCACTTTGCTCCCCACTGTAGAAATTCAAATGTCACCGTAGTATCAGTCAAACTGCCGCGCATTTGAGCTATAATGAACAAAATGGATATTGCTTGTATTATTTGAATAAAATCCTGCATCTACATACATTCCAAAAAATATGCAGAATGTACACTGAAAATATAATTAACACATTTTAATACAGCGATTATTCGAAGAGATGAATCAACTCACAATTATCTCGGTTATTTTTTTATTTTTTATAGCAATTTTATCATTGCGCTGCGGCTACCGTGCCACGTATAATATTTATAAATGGATTTCTTGAAGACATTATCCAACAATAGTTTGAAAACTCTGCTGGCATCTTTTGAATGAATGCACAATGAATTGACAAACGTTTTCTGAAACATTGAATGAATAGGTAACCTAAATTGTCGTGATACTGTAAGGACGTATAGACAAATACAATGATTTTCAAGCCTAAAATTGTACCTTCGTATTTTCGAACCCTAGTCTACTTTTTTACGATAAAAAACAAAAAATTAGGTTTCAAAAATTCTCAAGGATATCCAACTGATTTTTCAAATAAAGCATAGGAACTTTCACATTGGCTTTGGCCTGGTGGGCAGGGCTGTAAGTCAAGCCAACCGAAAACCTGAAAAAGCTGTATTTTTGGTGTCATCAGCTTTAAGCTGACAGCCTGTGCTTTACATTTTTCAAAATAAAAGCCAGATGAAAGCCGTATTTTTTCCCTGGCTTCTGACTTCTTTTCCTTCTACCACAATTTATTGTTTTTCTGTTTATTATCAAATTATATTCATCAATTTCGAGTTTAAAACAATTTATTTCGTTACAAATTTATCAATTTCAAGAGAAAAAAACAAAGCTTTGAGCCAAAAGCCGAAAAAGACATTGCCTTAGTCGAAAGCTAAAAGCCGAAGCTATATTTTCCGGAGGGTGAGCCAAAACCCAAAAGCCTAAGCTCTATTATTTAGCTTGACAGGCCCGCTGGCTAGCCAGACCTCAATCTCAGGCTTGATAATTCTTCAACTGTTTTATAAGCAGAAATATACAAATTTGGCAGAATACCGTGTACCATCATATGGCAAGCAATAATTAACATATATTTTTTCAAAATTACCACTTTGTTATAATTCTCGTCCGATTTTTCTAAAACTATTCCATTACATCCATATCTTTGGGACATCCAATTTTTAAAAGACAGCGAAAATCTTCTAACGGATCACTAGGTAAATAAGGCGTAAAAGGCATTCCTTCTCCTCTTTCTACTCTTGGAATCAATCGTTTAATTTTGACATCTATGCAATGAATTAATGAAAGCAAAAAATAGTTTAGCATCTACACAATATAATACGGGTTAAATTTTCAATAGGTAATATAATAAAACGTACCCATTGAATCAAATCGTCTCTCCATGTTTTCTTCCAACGACGAAAATCTTTTATGCATGGCTTCAAGAACGGAAGATTTAATTTCTTGTAAATCCGGTGTTAAATGCTTTGTAATTGAGAGAATACAGTATTATACAGGGCACGAGTATATATTATATGTATGGGATAGCCAGAAGTAGACTGGCGTAACTTCCAAAACTGATTTTTGGGTTTGAAAAAAAATAAATAAAATAATAATAATAATAATAATAATAATAATAATGATCTTTCATAAAATTTTGAGAAATGTTTCCCTTTCATGTTATAACTTTCAAATCAAAAATTTGGTGGAACTTAAGCTGATGCAAAAAAGTAAGATGCAAGTATTTATGCTATTGTATGGAAAATGTAATGTCTAAAAACAGAAGATACATTTTCCCGACACGATTTTGGAGACAAAATTAAATTAAAAAAAAAATTGACGAAGCTTTCGCACCAAAACATCCACTTGTTTTTCTGGTGCAAACTCATACTTGCCACCTGTAATGGCTATCAAACTATAAGATTACATCCCTCTTCTAGTTGAACCTTCTCTTTCCGAAATACTGAATATATAGATAAAATTCTATCAAACTATTGCAAACGCTACAAGACTGATTACCTTGCTGCGGTTTTGACTTTCTTTTTTCCCCTTACCAATGTTGAAGTGAGAAAACTGGTCATGTGAACAATAGAATTACGAAAAAAAAATTTTTTTATTTTATTTTTTGTATTCCAGAACATTTATACGTATGTTAAGGGCAATTTTGTGAATCCGGACAATGACATGAATGGTTCCTATGCTTGGACATAGTGATTGACTATGCATTCACTGGGCATTCACATTATTACCCATTTCATTTGGACAAAATGGTTCACTTTGAAGACTTTTACTTGAATTATTCAGCGGCAAAGACAAAATGGTTTGGTCAAGATCTCAAATCCTGAAAAGCTTCCACTCTCCCTCCTCCGAAAAAATTTCAAAATATATACACAGTTAAAAAAAAAATATATATATAATGTCATAAAATTAATAATAATAATAATAATAATAATAATAATAATAATTCAACTAAATTTTACTTGAAGAAAAGATAACTAGAATATGAGCCACGTCACTGTCGTTTATTATTCCTAGTTAACTAAAAAACAGAAGCTCTTCCACCGTTCGCCATCAGGATTTGAATCGCCGTCTTTTAATCAGCAGAACACCACCACAGAGGACTGCGCTACATTGCAAGTTTACTCCCGGCTCATGAACGGCCATTACAATACCGATGAAAATACTACATTTAACTCCCGATAGATGGCATTGAATTAAAAACTTTTCTGCACGGACGCCGAATGCGTAAATATCAAATAATTCGTTGTCGTGCGCTGAATGAAAAAGGCACTACAGAGAACAACTAACGTAAGAAATTCATAATTAATGACTCGAATAATACATAAATAAATGAGGCGGGTACTTACATTCAAGTCAAACGAATGCCTTTACAACACAACGAATACACAACAATTATTAGAACAGCACAATCCTGACGCCAGTAAGATAATTGATACGCTGATACCTGATAAGAACAGAGCGTAGCGATGTAGTACCTCGTGGTGACAAAAGATTCACACATTTGCCGAGTGCCGCTTGCGTCGCAGCCGGCAGCACCTTTGGACGGTTCCATAGAGCAGTCCACACACGAATGAGTACACGACACACGTGGTAGATGACGCAACAATTACCTGCTTTCCTACTCCCACAGACTAACCCTTCCCCGGCGTTTTCATCGCTCACACCTTCTTGGCTCGCTCCATAGTGCCGCGTTATTTGCTAACATTTTTTGAATTTTCCATAGTATTACAAGCACGTGTTCTTTTGCTTACCAGATAGAACAGGTAGATAATCATTTTATACGCTTTTATGTAACTCGCTGTCGCTGCAGCTGTTCGTTTTCGTTCGTTCAGTACACTTCAGTGGATGTGAATTTAGACTGTATGTGACGACTTGATTGCTCGAGAACCAACGTGTAGTTTTTTTTGGGGTTTGTTCTGTTAAACAGCACAATTCAATTTCTTAGATACTGTGGTTCACCATTCATTTTCGTAACTGCAAACAAAATAATTGAATATATATGAATCCGCACAAGCCGTGTCACAATTTATGATACGTGGTTCACACATGAGTACAAAGAGAAGGACCAATTTATTCATTTCGGTAGTAACCTGACTAAGAATTATTTTTCAAGCATGTACAAAGGACAAGGTATTCTGCCGCCATTACCCATTGATAAATCAAGAACGGAATTTTTCGATGGTAATGTTTAGTACTGCGACCGAAAAAAATTTTCGGACTTTTTTTCCGTAATTTTCAGACTTTTTACTTTTTTTTCGGAGATAAATTTGGGAGTGCATGTCCCCCTCAACATCCCTTGCCACCAGTGCACCGTAGCTATTATGAAATTGAAAAAAAAAAAAAATTTGGACGCTGGAATGGCAGAATGGTATTTTCGGTATATTCGTTATTATTTATTGGCCCGAAAATTGGTACGAACGAAACAATAGTACCGTACCTACATCTATGGAAAGCGAACATATACTAAATTTTTTTGTTTATTTCATAGTTCTGTCATATGTTTCAGTTTTTGATTACAAGGTAAAATTAATTTAATGTTTTTCTTTTGTTGCGCCATTCGAAGTGCTTTCATAAAATTGGCTTTTCTATGTACAAATATGTTTTATAATTTTCCCAGATACTGAAACTGTAAAATAAAGAATAATAAAAAAATTGATTTTTTATTTGGTATGTTTTCCATTTATACTATGTCCCTTGTATACCAAAAAATTGAAATAAATACAACACATATGAGTTTGAGTTTTTGCCGCCAAAATTTACCTTACGTTATGAAACGAAAAACGTACCAACCCCCAACCTCAGGTCGTTCCATGATACCAAGATTAATAAGTAGATTTTCATAGAAAACCTACTCAAAAGACGTTATACATTGGTGCTCTCAAGAACTGACACGATTTGAAACAGTATTTTGATTAAAAGGACGGGGAAGAGAGGCGGCATGAACTTGTAAATAAGCTAAGGTCCCACTAAATTCTAATCCAACAAACCAAAGACAGATTTGAAAATTGTAAAAATTAGGGCGAAAATACAGCAAAAATTGTATTTTCATGTGAAACAGAATCAACTTGTGGTATTTTCAAAGTTCAACTCCACGTTTTTACATTTTTACATGAAAATTTGGTTTATTACCTTTGCATATGTTCAAACGGATGAACGAAGGAAGAAATAAAAGAAATATAGGTAATTTCTATTAGTCAAAATGTAGTATGTCACATTCGAGAAACACAGATTCAAATATGAGAAAGAGGGAAGAATCAAAATGTGTAGATAAAAGTGTAGAATTTAATACAACAGCCTAGTAGTTTCATCGTTTCAACACATTGCATTCATATACTTTTTTAGAGCTGTAAGGAGATTACATAATTATTTGAAAAATGGCCACACATTGAAGCATTTATAAGATAATACCATCGACTTCGGGATAATATAAACAACGAATTTATTCGAACTGTTAAGAGGCGATAGATAAAAGAGTACAGCAGCTGTGGAGGCTTAAAAACTAAATTCTAACTGACGATTTTGTATTTGAATCGAACGTTTTAAAGAATTTTAAAATTCAGTACTAAACTTACGATGTGAGACAGAGGAGGAACCTGCTTTACTAATCGGTATAGCGCCATTTTCAAATAACGATAACTTCAAAGAAACTGGCTTACCTCAAATTGGGTGCATCTATAAAAAAAATAATAATAATAATAGAATGTAGGTACAACAGTCAATAATGTTAAGCCAAAATTTACAATAAGCCAGGGAAATGATATACGCGGTTGCTCGCATCAGAAAGATGCCTAATGAAATTTGGAAAATTTCATTCCAATTTAGCATAATACGGGGAACATGGCTTTACACGAATAATAGAAAATATTGAAAGCAATTAAAATGACAGTTATCATCCAACAAAAGTAATAAATAGCTACCTATCTTTAAAATTAACGAAATTATCAACTTGTGTACGGCTTCAAGATGGCTTCAAAACTAACAAATGACACAACTGTGAACTTTTCAAATGAGTAACTGAACAAAAGATAGGAAGTATAGCCAAGATTAATGTTAAACCAGTAAATGGAATAATTCTGCGGAACGATTACAGCTGGATGACAATCAGAAAATGTAAGGCAATAATACTACAAGAAAATGAGTAGTAAAATTTGTAAACCACATCCCAATACCGCATACATAATTTAGATATGATCAACTGTACACATATTTTACACTGAACATCTCACAATGCAATTTATACTAAAAATTTGATAGCAAAAAATAAAAATAAATTAGCAACAGCATTAACAGTACGGTTTTCGGTTCAAATGATGATTGAACTCTACATTTCACAAGAAGTATTAAAATAATTTCGTTACCGAATCAAATAGGCCACAAGCGCAGCGTTCAGCAACTAACTTAATTAATACATAAGAATATAGAAAATAGACTAATGAAAGGAAAAGTAATATTGTATAAACGGATGTGAATGGTGCTTCTCAAAATATCACAATTTGTCAAATAAAATACACGACACGGTAGAATGAGAATGTAATGGAAAATTATTGAAAAAATGAACTCTAATTAAGGAACACAAAAACAAGCTAAATTCAAGATTATCGAGAGGAACTTTGAGAGAACCATTCGTTGGGGAAATCTGAAATTTTTGAGAGACGTTGAAGTATGTTGGTTTAAGATTCTGTGAAAATTTAGCTGAAATTGTACGTTTGATTATCGAAATATTGCTGTAATTCCGCAACTAAATTGAATTCTTATATCATTTAAATTACAAAAATCTGAACAGAATTTCAGTAATACTTCAAAAACCAAATGTACGATTTCAGTCAAATTTTCACAGAATCTTCAATTAATATATGCCGTTGTTTTTGCAAAATTTCAGTTCTCTACGAATGACTATTCTCTCGTAAATACTCTCAATAATTTTTAATTCCTTCAAATTTTTTAAAAATTGGAATGATTATTACAAAGAATATTAAGTAAGACAAACAAACGTCTAACTACAGTATTCTCGAACCTCACTTTTCATTTTCATACAAACAAAGGCATTTCACAAAACAAACCCTCGGCCCATTAACATCCTGGCCTGGCCCATATTTACAAATGTCACTTTAACCTCCCATCACTTAAACATCACTTGAAAATGATTTTTGGCAAAATTTTGTATTTAAGAACGTGGTAACATTTTATGTTTACATTGGAACTCTCATGAGAGATACAATGTTCTCACATTTTCAAGTACAAAATTGTGTGAAAAACTTTTTTAAAGTGAAATTTAAGTGAAGGGAGGTTAAAGGGACGTTTGTGAATATGGGCCCTACAGTCTTCCCCCATTAAAAAGTGGAGTGACTAGTTAAAAAATGAAAGTATAAAATAAAGAATGATCACTAAGTATCAAAATATAAAAAAAATTGGTTAAGTTACACACTTTCTAGTGGGGTTGTTTCTTCCTGCTGAAAAAACTTCCTTTGGCGAGACGCTCGTAAAAATAAAAGAATGATGAAAGATAAAAATAATCACGTCACAGATACTGGATCCTCAGGAATACACTCCGTGTTGAAGCTCTGGTCAGTTTTTGAGCAAATAAACGATGATCATTATTTAAATATATTGCGAAATATGTTACAAGTGTCAAACTGTCAATATATTATTATTCAAATATAACTTTTCAGTTGGAAGGTGTAGAAATAAAGATAACATAAAAAAAATTTTTTTTTTTCATGAGTTTTTCATAAGTACCTTATTTTATCCGAATCAATAAATCCAATCAAGCGAAAATAATTTTTAACTGAAAAAAGTACAATAAAGTAAATTTAGTTTTTTCAGACATCAAGTTTTGCAATCATCGCTATTTGACGATACAGAATCTATACTTATAATATAAAGTATTTGGTGTTAATAAGTAAAATTAAATGAATTTTAACTCTGATTGAAGATGATAAAATGGTTTCATTTCTTCGCACCGAAGTAGTCATGCTGTATTATTTAAATTTGTTCCTTAACTCTGTACCTAAGGAAATTCATGACGAATAGGATGTGAATATTCAGATAGGTACCTCCACATAGAATTGAAATTTAACAATTGAACGAGCCTACTTTCCATCAATAATAATTGAAGTTTCTGGTAGTTACTCGGGTAACTAACTATTCAATTTAGAACATACTACGATGTAATGGATCATCCACAGAGTTGACGTTTTGATAAAGAAAACCATATATGACAGAGGAAACAACAGCACAGCCGTATAGACTCTAGTTACCCAACTGAGACGGGCTGGCTCGATCAAGTTTATTTCGCGTTGCACCATTTCCCTAAGCATATTTTGAAATGCGGCCACGATCCAATACGAATGATTTTTTCAAATGTAACTGTACTTACATTTGATTTTGTATTTTCTCTCAATTCTTTCATCGTTCTTGGAACGTCAGTGATATGACTGCAGTTGTCAAATTTATACGCAGATAGTATAGGTACCGAAGTAATGAAGATGGTACAGCTGAAAAGTGCAGGTACCTGTGAATGAATAAATCTCGCAGTTGATATGGAGAGCAACTCGACTTAGCATTTAAAGAGGTTGACCTTTAAATTCGAAATTACTTGTAGGATGAGCGAAGATTTCTTAAAAAACAGCTGATAAACAGAAATTACTGTTACTTTCAGTATCATGGATGAAAATATCCATCAATACTACTTAATGTGACTTTTTCTTCTTCTATATACCGATTATAAAATTGGTTCATTAACTGCTACCACTATAGAAGTTCATCTTATTTCGCATTTAAAGATATTTCCCTTTAAAATACGAAAAATTGTCTATAAATTACTTTGCAATATTCTGAAGTTCATAAGTTTTATTCGTACTCATCTATGGCAAGTTCAAATTGAAAATTTATAAAATTCGGAATACTGTAAAGTCACTCACAAACGTTGGCTTCTTTTTGTTTACATCATGTCCTTTAGTTCCAACACTTCCAACGGTCATTTCTTCATCCATGATAATCATCTATTGTATTTTAACACATGTCGCCAGTATTTTTCGTATTTTAAAAGAAAACATCTTTAAATCTAAAATCAAATAATTTCATATGATAACTGATAAGAAACAACAGAAAAAATAGTAAGTCCAGTTGCTTCTCCTATCAACTGCGAGATTTATCCATTCGTCAGGTACCTTATACCAACAAACAAAATTTTGTTATTTAATAGATTAATATCGAAATGAAAAGCGTATTTTTTTCCTCAGAAATATACGTCATAGGTATAGAAACAGTTACAAAATTGCTGATAAGTATTTCATAATATAAAAATATTTTCACATAATTGGCAGAATTGAATTACAACACACTTTTCAGGCTTATTACATAATACCTGCAACGGTACTAACTTACAAAACACTCCGCAAATAATACTTATCACAAAAGGAATAAAAAATACACTATAAAAAAAAAAAGTTTAAAGAATACTTATAAAGTTATTATTATAATCAGGTAATGCATAATAATGAAATAAAAAATCACGAAAATAATTCACGAATTATATAAAAGCAGAAAAAAAAAAAAAATCAAAAGGAAAAAACGAAAAAGAAACAAGGTAAATTATTTAGTCCGATTCTTCATCACTTCCTTCGACTTTGAGGAAATCTTTATAGTCGTCCCAACTTTCTTCAATATCTGACATAGAAAATACTAGCTCCTGTAAAATTGTAAACAGTGGATTGGTATACAACAACATACTCTGATATAAACTGAGGTTAGTGACATGGTCTTTCATTTTTCCGATGATTACGTATCTTTCAAATCACCTCGTAAATGGTATCATCTACATTATCTGCGTGATTCATTTGGGCATTTGAAGTTTTACTGGTAGTCGAAAGACAACTGGCTTGTGAAGTATGACTGTCTTTTGCAGTGCGACTGGCATTCGAAATATCATTATGACTGGACGTATCTAATTCGTCCTGCGGTGTCGCAACGGGAGAATCTACATGACAGGAAATTGGTTCGTGTGTGGCACTCGATATGTGACTGGAATTCAAATTTTTTTCATTGTTGACTTGTTTAACTTTATTTGACTTGACTTTTTTCTCAGATCTGTGTATGCCTGGAAACAGCAAAAAAAAAAAGGATTTTATTTCTCAGAATGGAATGATTAAAATATCTGTTTGGTACCCTTCGAATAGAAAGAAAAAAACCATCATTACCTCTAGCTTTTTTTCTATGTACCTTACTGTAACATATTTTTATGAAATACCGTCCCCATGACTTAAAATTCAATGAATTACGACTTCCTTTGTACGACTCTGTAACATAATCTGAAAACAATAGCCATAAACATTAGCGTAGGTAACTGTTTGTTCGCGGTACGAGTATGGATTCACATAACTTCATCTTACCCATAATGACTTTACACGTCAATGTTTTGCATAAAGCGCCTCTGTTGCCCACCTTCGTTTTAGCACCGCACCACGTATAATATTTGCCGATTTCGAAGTAATTAAAAACAAAACACAAGATTTCTTTGAACTCGCTGGCGATGTTATCCCTGGTTTTGACAGCTCGTTTCAGGACAGCTTTCTGAAAATTTAAAATTTCACTAAAAATTGTTTGACTAGAATTAACAACTAGTAGCGATACAAAAACTTTTCCCCAATCAAACTTCGACATTAATATACTTTTGCTGTGAAATTTTCTGATAAAAATATGTTACAAAGAAACAATTCAAGAGATTTCGAATTTTTACACATAAATCGTATTTTCAACCATCACCATTAGAAAGGACCCTTCACACTTTCTATGGAAATGTGGTCTAGTTAAATTGGCTGAGGTTTTGAAATAATGCAATTTAGAACGTTCTAAATCTCAAGTCTAAATAGGCACAAGATCCAAAAAAGAATCGATTTTGAGATACAGGGGCCTAAAGGTAAAGTACCTACCTAAAACTGATGTATGTATAGTAAGTTTGTACGGCACGTGACTCGTTTATTTACTCATTTTTTCTTTATTTGTACAAAATAGGGTCCCTTCAACAGCGAGACATGCATTGATTAAATAATGGGGAAAAAGGAAAAAACTATATCGCAGCAATAGCTCTACTAGAAAATGTAGGTTTTCTGGCAACAATTAGTATGCCTATAAGAGGAAAAAGGGATTCCTCTGAGCCAGTGATTTTTAGGGGCCGCGCGTTCTCGAAAAAAGAAAAAGAAAACTAACATATTTTGAGTGAAAATCTGGTGAAAAACCCTTCCAAAATGGCTTCCTCAGCATTGAAAAACCCCTCCCACAAATAAATCCTAAATACTGAACTTGAACAAGAATACGATTTTCAATTTTTGAGGGGGTTCATAAATTTTCTTCTTCGAGCCCAAATTTCCTCTCCACGGCCCTACTTAGAAGATTACAGTGCAGTGTCCAAGGTTCATTTGAGGAAGGTGTTTCACAGTTTAAGACAACTAATTTTTTGAGTGTTATTTGTGCTCTAGAACGTTTATTTTAGTAAATTTTGTTGTTTTTTTTGGGGTGGGAGGGCTTGGAGAGTGCCTGACATCCAAATCATCCAGCTTGGATACGGCCCTGTCAGATCGTGAACGATTACATTGAATTTCGTAGTCGCAACTATATTAATTTAAAATTACCCACTTTGAGCACAAAATCGAAATTAAATAAGACCTACCAAGAGTACCGTTCGGCTAATTCGCACTAAAATTGGTATCGTGTTAGAATACATCATAGTTAATATGTCTTCCAAATTTCGTAGTCATTGATAAAAAATAAGTCTTGTTCCTAGCTTAATACTATGTATAACGTTCACACTAAATTTCATGACAACGTGGTAAGGAGAAAATGAAATAAAATCCTAATGAATTCAGAGCTTTTAGTACCTACATACCAAAAGTTTCCCCGGGCCATGAAACGAAAAACGTACCCAGCCCCACTTCTAGGTCGTTTTATGATCTTAAAAATAATATGTAGATTTTCATCGATAACCTACATCAAAACAAGAAAACATGAAAATAAAATGAGTATAAGATGCTGAAAAGTGAGTGAAGATAAAGGGAGAGAAAATAGCTTTCTTTTCAATATTTTAAAACCAGGTTTATTTTGTTTCCATTTTAGGGGGACATTTTGTGGGGTTTTTTTTCATTGTTTAATAAATTCGTATCTCCCAAGCTTCAATGCTGACGAAGGAAAACTTCTTCGGTCATTCGGTGTAAATAAATAAAATGAATAATTAATAAATCACAAATCAGTTTTTAAATGTCTCACCTTTGGACCTCTGCATCTCGAAAACCTTTCTTTTATGGAACATTGTGCCCACCGGGCCCAGACGATTTCCGATCAAGGATGTTCTAAACTATATATTATTTTAAAATTTTAGCCAATTTGACTAACACCATTTTCCATAAGTAGTGTACAGAATCCTTTAGCCCAACTCCACTTTAATTAATCATTAATAACATAGTAGGTAGATATGAATAAAATGTGAACCGTTGGCGATTAATAAAAACTTACAAATGCCCTGACATTCGCTGGTGATTTATTCAGATATTCGTCAAATTGTTTCACATCTTCTTCCGTATCAAGTTTCAAATATTTTCTCACTTCCTGCATGTGTTTGGAAATCGTTGGTCTTTCTAACATAACCTGTTCGACTGGACATATTCTCCCATCTGTCAGACAGTTAGAAATGAACAAAATAATAATTATGATACTGATGCATATACTGAAAAAGGAACATGAATAAAACAATTGTATGACTTATTCAACGTGAATTTCGCATACTCACAAATTTTGCAAAATTCGTCCGCCATATCTCTTCTCATGGTCTGAATTATGTCTCTCATATCATCAACCGCATCCTTCACGTTATTAACGATATTCTTCAGGTTATCAATCTTATCGGAAATTTCATCCGACTGGTTAACTTTTTCAGACGATCTGTACTTTGGTTTCTCGCTGGGACTCTTTTGCAGACTGCCATTCGATCTTGGTCGTTTAAGGTCCTTGACGGGCATACGAGAACTATTTCTTGTTCTTTTTGATTTCGTATGCTGAAGCTGCAACAATGATCCTGCTTCATCAATTTGCGACTTTGAATTTTTGCTACGTTTGCAGTCGAAGAACTTAGAACATAAAGAATCTTCGTCACTTAATCGGTTCACTTCCTCTGTTGCTTCTTTAAAAGTATCTGTAAATTCAAATTTTATTATTATGTACTTATATCAACGAAACTGATGTTGATACGTATGATTAGAACTAAGAAATAAAGAATATAATACTCGTACCATGATAACTAAAAATTTTGTGTATCTTGTACGTGTCCCAAGTATCGTCAGGGGATGAAGCAGATTTTATCAAGTTTTCCTCGGATAAACCACTCCTTGTAGATTTGGGATACCGAATTTCTTTGCCACCATTAATTATCCAATTTGAGGGCACCGTGTAAATCTCCAATGGATCATTTTCGGAAGACAGGACCACGTAATTTTTATAATCACTTGGCTATGAGGTCAATAATCGGTTCATTTCAAATATTAATTAAATTGTTTTAATTACAATGAAACGAATTCCAGTTAATAATCGATACAAATATACCTAAAACACTTAAATACGCTATTTCTAGAAAATACTCAATATAATTCTGGAAGGCAGCATTTTTATTATGTAACTTGCACGCAACTTTAATTTCTACCTACCTAATCAAAAACACGTCACCTAACACATACAGTATATCCGCATCGGTCATATAGATATTTATGAAAGAAAATTGAATACAGACGTTGGTGTTGTGCATGCAGTAAATTTTAAAAATGGCAAGATATAGTACATAAATACCTATATACATACATGAGGGATAAGAGTAATTATGTCATACAAAAAGAATCTAATACAGTGTCCTAACCTATAACCTCCCGAAAAAAAAAAAAGGTATGTAGGCTAGAATGTAAACATACACGTTCATGAAGTGAATGGGAATTACATATACCTGCGAGGTGATCAAAATATCGTAAATTGGGACTGTAGTAACTTGGTTTTGGGTCGCGGCTGAAAACGGTTGATAACCAACCAACCTCAACTGGACGTAAGCTACTTGCATAATATTATGTTCTATCAAGTATCAAAGAAATATAATATAAAAACGATGAAAAAAAGAAACAAGTTTACGTTAAAAACGAATTTTTAAAAGGTAAGCTTTTATTTTTATTTTTTGGTTTTAGCTTCATACGAAATAAACATTATTTCGTTGCGGAGGGTTGACTGCAATACTGATATATTTTATAAATCACAGTAGTGAGTAGAATAAAAGCTTATAATAAAAATGGCTACCTACGTATTAGATGTTTACGAAGACGATACGGAATATAGTCAAGTTTATGGAAAAATTCTCCTACTCCAGCACTTCGAAAAATTATATTTAAAAAAAAAACAAGGGTGCGTAACACAGTACAAGCACCTCAGAAGTGAACTAAATGAATTGCGTTTGGTGAGGCAAACGAAGTGTCAAACTCATAGAGTCAAATTTTTAAAGCTGGACAATTTGCTTTGAAAAAATCATTTCTCAGTTCTACTCCATTGGTTTAGTTCCGAGCAAGTTGTGTGAACTAAAAGGTCAAAATACTGGAATCTCAAAAATAAATTAAAAACATAATGATGAGAGAGGCTCTCATTATTGTAAATAGTAGATACTACTGTCACATCTTCAGAGAAGAGAATTTTTCTTCAAAATTGGAACACGTGAGCCAGGTAAGGAAATTTTGAACTTTTTGGAAAACCAAAGTTTTTTTTTTCGAATTAAACCCTGCAAAATTGAATAGCCCCTTCAAATAACTATAGCCTATAGATCCGAAATTTTCAAAATCAAACAGCTTAACAGTAAAAACTTGAAGAGAGCTAACAGAATTTAATATTATTTTACCTCACTCAAAGTTTTCTCCGAAGCAATCAACTGGAAATTGGCTCCATCTCCATGTTCAACTTGTTCAATGACTGAAATACCTGATTTTACGGAACATAATGATAACGGAAGATTACTGCTTTCGCAGGCAGCACTTATGTCGAATTCCTTTTTTTCTCTTGATTTTGAACGTGTAACCAACTTTGATGTTGTATCGCTTTTAGCAGTTAATAGGGATTCACCTTTGCACACCGCTACAATAGTACATTAGATACATTGATTAGTTAAACTAAAATATAACGCAGTTACATACATGTAAATCGAACATAATGTCAAGAGTATTTTTCAATCTTTACCTGTTACAATTTTTGTATCTGGATCGCGTTTAATGTTCTTCACACATTTTAGTCCCCATTTTGGGAATAGGCAACTGTCAATACCATACGCAATGATCATTTGAGCTGAAAGTGCCCATCAAGTAGGTGTGAGAAAACACACTACATGTATTACAATACATTATTTGAAAAATATTACGTACAAATCACTACTTTGCATGGTAATGTGGTTCGTAACGCGTGTATTTCAATTGTATCTTTTGTTTTTTTGCCAGCCCACGAGTACTCGTTCATAATAGATTCCCACTGAAATAAGTAATCCATTTTGGCTTTGAATTCATCATATTTTTCAGCGATATTACGGAAATTTTCGGACAAATAATTAATCTGCACAAGAAAACATTAACGTATTATCATAAGTTTGTTAGTATTATTATCGATTTTGTTATTATAATCCAGCAGATACTCATCAAAAGATTGAGAGGTTTTTAGGAAAAGAATAATAATACGCGTTAAGTATAAGTATAATATTATGATATAAAAAATAGTACGAACCAAAAGCAAAAGATTTTCCTTGGACTCGTTTAAAAAATTAGTGAATTGTTGAACTTCATCGTAACACTTCATTGGTAAAAATCTTGTTAATTTGTCGTAATTGTTTTTTTGGCATTCACCAGCAAGGCCTATGTTTTTCCGGTTGACTGATTCAGTAATTTTTCTGACATGTTTGGCTACAAAATTGTTCCAAATTTCACATAGGTAATTTGTTTTATTATAAAAAGAATAATATTTATTCAATTTTTTTGGGTTTCTTTATCGCGCAGTCAAATTCAGATAATTTTAGCTCGTACCCATATACTGTTATTTCACGAATGCAAAGGTGGTGTAGTTATAAATAATTTCTCAGATACCTTGTGAAATTATCATCTTTATAATATTCGATTCGAAGTTTGTTTCATTGTAGGTACCATATAACGTAGGGATACCTTAAACATTTTTGTTAGCTTATCTTTGAACAAAGAATAAATAGTTATTTGTGATACAAGCGCGAAAAATAGATGATTTTGATATGAGTGTAATATTTGCTGCATGAGTAGAAAGCGAGTGTTATAAGTCATACGAGTAGCAATCACCTATTTCGCCCGGGTGTAACACACAATTTTTTGCAACGATCCTCCAAAAAAAAAATTTATAGAACTGAATAATAATAATTTTACTTTTCCCGACCATCTCAACCACCTTCACATCCCTTCTTCAAAACAAAATCAATGTAAATAAAATAAAATATATTAACTTTTCTACAATTCAATAATAATTTAACTTTTTTTCTAAACTGTGCCCCCCACCCCAAAACAGGGTTAAATAACTACAGGAAACAAATCAATTTTACTGGGATGAGATAATAAATTAATAATATAACGCTTTAAAAAAGTTAGCTGTGCAAGAAAGTCAACTTGCAAGCAAGCATGCATTCAATCATACTTCTTTACGTTTTGAAATTCCAATTCCTTAATTTTTGTTCAGTAAAGGGGTACAAAAAAAGTATATTTTCTAGGCCCAGTCTCAGGATTTTTTTTTAGAGGGGGACTGAATAAAATTTTATAATATTCATGAACCTTTCAAAGAGGGGTCAACAAATTTTACGTATTTCATAGACGTAAAATGTGAAAAACCTAATAACGGTATTTTAAATTGCCTTTTTTTGGCGTCGGAGGGGCTTTGATTTTTTCAGTTAGGTGTTGTAAAACATCTACTTTTAATTCTGGCTACATGCAGACTCGACACCCAGCAACCAATTTACCAGCATTTAATCAAAAATTAATGAAAATAGTTCCAAGTGGCTACGTAGATGTTGGTAGAACAAACAAATTGAGCATTTAGTCATCTGTTAAAATCAAATCATTTTAATTTTGACAGATAACTGGTCGGTCAAATGGTGGTCACTTAGATGGAAAATATTAAATAAAAAATTACTATTGATCTATGTTTAACATAGATATTACATTCGTAACCATATGTACACATCTGATAGTTCCACTGAAAATTTTATTTTTTCAAGAGTGAGAAGTTTAAAGAAAGAAGAAAAATAAACTCTAATGCAGCAGCGGCAACTTCGTTAAAAAAGTAGGTTTTCAATAAATAGAAAATTAGTTGCTAAAAAGATGGCAACAGATCAAAATTGATGATTATATTAAATTTTGTAACTGCTGACCAAAAATTACAAAGTTCAAAACCATTACTTCTTCAAAATCGAAATAAATATAGAATTATTTGAAGAACCTTGCAGTCGATCAACACCAGAATTGATAGTATATTGCAGTAAATTACGATAAATATTTTTTGAAAATTTCTTAGTTATTGGTTCAAAGCAATATAGAAAATATCTTTCTGCCGATTGATACCAAAATTGATAGATCAGGTCCTCCGCTTAGTACTAATATTCATTCCAAATTTTGTGACTATCGGACAATAGTTACTACGATCTGTACAGTCTTAACCAGAAACTGGTTTTACAACTACCTATTTATACATACTCGTATATGAATTTGAGTTTTTGGTGATAAAATTTTCCTTGAGCTGTGAAACGGAAAATGAACCTAACCCCACTCCCAGATTGTTTTCTTACACCAAGATTAACAAGCACATTTTCATAGAAAACCAATTAAAAACCGCCGCTTTTAAAATTCAACCGAAGATGGCTCTTCAAAATAAGGTTCTCACGACCTTAGATATTATAACTTTGTATGATTGAAAATGTTTACTTTTATTGAATTATTTTGAATTTTTTATATTTTTTTCAACTTCAAAATTGTTCGTAAACTGTGAAAATCAACATTTACACAAAACCATACTACGAGTATCACGTTTGGAAAGGAGAAAAAGATCACACTTACGAAGAACATCCACTTTCGCATCAAATTTGCCCAATACAATCCTCATTATGGCCGGCATTTTATCATTTTCTTCGAACGATATTCGATTCTTTCGTTCCTGGTCATACAACGTTGGTACTTTCCTTTTCATAACTAATGCATCAGCAGTCAAATCTTTTACAGGCAATGATGGTACCAATTCTGATGATGGTGGCGAGTCAGAGTCGCAATGCATGGTCGGCTGCATGGACTATACCACACCAATTAAGTCTCCAGTTTTCTGGATCGCTTCTGTATTGTATCGGTAAAGTGTGTCGGACTACGCAATTTGGTCAAACTGGCTCTTTCTGAAAACAATATTACACAAAGATATGTACATCATTTCGAGTGCAGATAGTCGATTTAAAATAACGGTACCTACTAATCGTAATTTCTAGCATATAGGTCTCGAATTTAAATTAATAATTAATTATTGGCTAAAAGACTATAAAGAATAAATAGACTTCAGTAATTCCAGACGATTTCAACCCCCCCCCCCGGTTGGAATCGATTTGAAGTGGAGGACTGAATCCTAGGATTTTTTCATTTTTTTTATCAGAGAGAGAGAGGGGGGGGATTCAATCATCTCTTCTAAGATTGAATCAGAATCAACTGGAAATGAATAACTGAAAGAGTAAGAGATTCATTTAAATTTGAAATCATTCACTCCTTCAACGACAAAGCAGACTGGATTATTCTCAGCACATATTTACCTAATTTTGTTCATCTGATTGCTGTTTTTCTTTCTGCCCTGCCCATATTTTGATTTTTATTGGTGCATTTTTCTTTTTTCCTACCCTCAGCGCTGAGCCCGCCAATAACGCATATTCAGTATGTAATACAATTTTCAATATCTGAAATAATTCTTAAAATAAAAAGAGACAAGAATCGAAAGTCCGAATAAAATGAAAATAACGAACGAAGTGGGCCCATAAAATTTTATTTCTAGTGAGATGATCATTGAAAGAATTGTACCTACATCAGGAAAGAATTCCCTAGTCATAGCATTCATTACCATAATCATTTCTAGATCTTGATGGTGAATTTTATCTAGGACCTCGAACCATTCATTATTCAAAGGAAAAATGGCTGATCTGCATAAACGTCCATCATTTTAGACATAACAGCTGGGTATAATCAAAATATGAAAAAATGTGCGCTCACTACCCATTAGACTAAACCTACCACCTGTATCATTGATCATAAATACAAACCATACAAAAATAAGATAATCGAAAGTAAACCCGCAGCAGAGCATAATTAGTTTGCAGAACTACAGATATATTAGTGAATTATACAGAATCGAAGATATTATTCATTCATTATCAACATACAAAAATTCATGACTACAAAACCAAATTATCATCAAAAAAAAGATACAGTATCTACATTATCATATATTTATCGCTTGTGCATTCGGATCATCTGCCGGGATAATTTATTTAATTTAATAGTTAAACTGGAGATGAGTATTTACATCATTTACCTAATAACATAATCAAACGAAGACATTCACAACACAAGAAATAGGCGAAATCCGCATGACATTCGAATTAACTTGTAACCTGAATAGGTACATTCAAATTTCAATTGATACAACAAAACTGAATTACAAAGGAAAAAACAATAATCTCTAAACTGTTATATGAATATATTATATATTATACAGTAAACTCTCAAGGAATTCTAGGAATATGAGGACGAGGACCACTCCAGACCGGAGTCCCCACTCCCCACTTAACGAACTGGCACTATTGTCTACTAGTAGTAAGTACGAAGCAGGGTTGCCAACTTCTGAAAATAATATTACCGTATGTGGCAACTGAAATTGCCTATACTGTCGTGCAGTACAGTGTAAATTTAATGACACAGTGGTGAAGCGATGGGGAATATTTATAGTGGCATACCCACTAGTTCGGTTTAACGTCCATGAGACGAATAATAATACGTCGTCACACTCCTCCTCACCGAAGTGTAACTGTTTGGCGACCGCCACAACACCAGCACAGGCAACACAACACTCCTGCTGTGTTGCCAAGTTGATGCGCCCTGTAGGTGCGCACCAACTCGTGGCCAGTCCACGATACTGGGGGCGGTGTACACCAAGCTAACCCTCTGGGGTTAGTTTATCAGTTTGAGGCTTGTCCTGAAAAGAGGAATTTACCGTTTTACGGGTAAAGACATACATATTTATAATGCGTTTATTTATAAAAATATAAAACAATATAAAAACGACTAAGACTTTTAAAATGAAGTCATAAAAAACAAAAACAAAATATATTAAATTTATAACTTCCGCAGACTACCGGACACGCGAAGATATGATTAAAGATAAGTTTGGCCATAATGGATGGATTCTGTAAGGAAGAATGGGAAGTTAGTCAGTCTGCTTATTACACCAAATTTATTGGTAATAATAAAGGGTGGATCGATCCACTGACACTTATCGTTCGCTTTCACCTAGGTAGGGGGCTAGACAACGATAATGAGTTATAAAAATAGCTCTTAAGTCAGTCAATTAGAAAATTGTAAGATGGTGCCAATTACCATCAGTTCATTTTCTAAACACTTAGTCTCGTATGTCATTCAGAACAAGTCATGTTGATAAAGTCTTCAATTTGAGGTTATTGGGACTCTATCACTACTATCAAGTTCTAACGGAGCCAAAAACTTTAAGGGTCTAGTGACTGTTTTTGAACTTGGTAGTAAAATTTCCGCATGACGGACTTTTCCATCACGGGAAGGAGTCAGGGATACAATTTTGGCAATTTTGTATATTCCTGGCTTGGTCATATAGTCCAACACGTGAACTATATCACCAACTTTTGGTTCGAAATGTACTGTTCGGTAAACATTATCGACACCTTTTTGTATTTTATCTCTCAAGAATGGGAGATAAAGATTTTTCCATGCAAGCCATAATTTTGTTAAATTCTCTTGATCAATTTTCCATAGATTCTGTAGTGTTTTTGTCGTTGGAGTATTATCCAATGGTTTCTGAAGGTCTAATGTAAAATTTCTCAAGTTGGCATGCATGAAGTGAGCTGGTGTCAAAGTTATTTGATCAGCATCATCAACGGCAGGGCATAATGGACGTTCATTCATCATAATTTGAATATTTTTTAATGCAGCTTGAAAGTTGTTTTTATGATGAGAATGATATCCTAATACTCTATAGAAGGCTTGTTTAAAGACTCCTATAAGCCGTTCATACGGGGCACCATACCATGGGGCTTTTGGCGGAGTAAAGTGCCACGTAATTCCTTTTTGTTTTAGTTGATCGCTAATTGTATTGTCAGCAACAATAGTGTCCCAAAATTTTGGTAAATGGGTAGCGATAACTAAAAATTGTGCGGCATTGTCGGACAAAATTACTTTTGGAGTTCCGCGGTCCGCAAAAAATGTTTGGAAAGCAGTCCAAATTTCACATGTTGTTAGACATGAGAGTGATATGAAATACACTGCTCTTGTTGAGAGACAAGTGAATATCAAGATCCATTTTTTATATATAGAAGAGGTTGGAGTTGACAAATCCCTTTTCTTTTTTGGCAGGAATTGATCAAAAACTCCAAATGGTCCAAAAACATCCACACCTGTGTAGGTGAATGGATGAGAAAAGGGCATCAATCTAAAATCTGGCATGGCCGAATGCGTTGGTTGGGCAAACGGGCGTTTATCATGTTTTTTACATACAACACAAGTATTCCTTAATATTTTTGGTAAAACTTGCATAGATCTGGGTACAAAATAACTTCTGCGAAAAGCAGACATAGTAAATTTTATTCCCGCATGACTATTTGTTGTATGTACGTTTAACAAAATTAATCTTGTTAAATGAGATTTTGGGTGAAGTAATACAGGAGACAATACATCTGCTGTAAAAGGAGTGTCAGGTAAATAATTCTTTAACCTGAGTATGCCTGATTCATCCAAAACTATTTGAAATTTATCATATAATACATGTTCTGGAGGATTATGTGATAAAAGAATTTTAAACAGGTCAGGGAAATATTTCATCTGATCTGCGTAAATAAAACATAAGAGTGCAAATTGAAAATTGTTTGGTAAAATTGCATAAGGTTTTGTGCATCTAGAACGTCTAAGTCTCTTGGCAGAAAATTTTCTAAGTGCATTTAAACAGCTATAGAAAACACGTTCTAGTTTTACCAAACAATTGAATTTTTCAATTTCAATTCTAAAAGGAGTGTTTTCAGGTTTATGAACAAAACTAGCAAAAGGGTTTTCTCTGACTTTTGAAAGGGGTTTATTTGATAAATCCAAAACTGAGTCTACTTGAGAGTCAGTACTTTGTGATTCAACAGTTTGTGTTGCAAAGTTTTTGGTTTCACAAATAAAAGTTTTGTTGTTCATAAAAAATTTAGGTATATTTAACTTTTTTGATTTCAATTTTCTTTTTAATTTGGCAGGTTTATGACTGTCAAAGATATCTTCAGAATTTTGAGGAATCAAATTTGTTAAAGTTTCTGATATTAAGAAAGATTCTCTTAAGGTACAAAAGATAGGTGATGATGTATTATCATCCTCTATCTCTGGTAAAGATCGGATTATGTGAAGGTCCGTTGGTGGCCAGGTGTCTGAATTGTTATATAACCATTCAGGTCCTGTCCACCAAGTTGTTTTTAATAAATCTTCTACAGTTGCTCCCCTAGAACCGACATCTGCTGGATTATCGGCAGTAGGTACATATCTGTATTGTACATTTGGGATTTTTTTAATCTCAGTCACTCGATTGAGAATAAATTGAGTTAACACCCTACGTTCCAACAACCAAGTTAGAACACACTTACTATCAGACCATAAATAAGTTGGACTGTTAGATAAGTCTAGGGGTTGTCTAATATTTTTTATTGCCCTAGCTCCAATTACTGCCCCTAACAACTCCAATCGAGGAATTGTCATTGGTTTCATAGGAGCTACTCGACTTTTGCCTATTACAAATCGTACATCAAAAGAGTTGGTTTCTTGTTTATAAAAGCGAAGAAATGCAACCATAGAATATGCTATTTTTGATGCATCGACAAAAATATGTAATTGGCATTTATTCGGATCATAAGTACCCGGATAAAGTTGGCGTGGTAGGCAATAAGATGTACAAAGGGATAAATCTTGTACCAATTGTGTTGCTATAGGATGTAGCGTTGTTGGTAAAGTTTCATCCCATTTGTATCCTTCATTCCAGAGTTGTTTTATGAATACTCTGGAAGGAACATAGGCTGGAGCAAACCAACCATTAGGGTCAAAAAATTGAGATACAATTTTCAAAAAATTTCTTTTTGTCCAATTTATATCTCTATCTTTTGTTTTGGGTTGGCTAATGAAAATTAAATCTTTATCCATGTCCCAAGTTATTCCTAACACTTTTACTTGAGGTTTGGTTAATGCATTTTCAGTGTTAAAGTCTTGTCTCAGTTTGATACAGTTAGTACCCCACTGAGACAACTCCATGGAAATATCAGTAACCAATTTATTTGAACGATCATGTAAATCTTTCAATTCTTTATATGTTGGTAAAGAAACGACTAGATTATCAACGTACAAATTTTTGGCATACTTTTGGTAATATTCAGGATCAACTTGCTGAAAATGATGCATTAAAATTGCTGCCAGTAAAAAGGGAGCAGTTACAATTCCAAAGGGAACCCTTTGAAATCTAAAAATAATTATATTACTTTTAATTAGTGGTTTTGATGGATCTTTAATCCACAAAAAACATGTTACATCCCTGTCATCAGGATGTAAGCCAATCTGATGAAATGCTTTTTTAATATCCGCAATAACTGCATACTTTTCTTTGCGAAATGATAAAAGAATTTCAAGTAGATCGGGTAATAAATTTGCACCTTTAAACATACAATCGTTTATTGAGTGTTTAGAGGCTTTAGTCTTAGCAGACCCATCAAAGACTACTCTAAGCGGGGTACTTTTTGTTAAGTCTAAAATGCCCTTGTGAGGCATGTAGTGAATTAATCCTGGTTTTGCAGTTTCATCCACTAATTCAATCATTTCAAGATCAATTAAGAGATCAAAATATTCTGTGTAACGTTTGAAAAATTCAGGATTTTTAACAAATTTTGGTAGTTGACTTTGTAAACGTTTATAACACAAATTATAATGATCTCCTAATGGAGGAGGATAATTTTTATAAAGCCATTTTATTTGGTAACGATTGTTAACCAATTGAACGTCTTTATAAAACAAGCTTAGCGCTTCTGCATCAGCTTGAGCCTCGTCAGAATTATGGGACTCAATACCAATGGCATCAAGTTTCCATAAATTTTCTACTTTCTGTGGATCGGAAAAGTAGACTGGAGTAAAGATATCGTCTATTGAAGGGTTTCGTTCAATCAAACCTCCTAACATATTTCCGAAAGCTGTTTCGATAAGTGTCAGTGAGGGTGAAAGGTGCTTAATATTACGGACAAATGACCACATATAATCATTGCCTAACAGTAATTGAATCGTATGCTCCTTATTGATTGACATAAATTTTAAATTTTTATATTCTGGAAACTCTTCATAAAATTTGGTTAAGTTTGGTTGTTTTAGGTTATGAGCTATAACATCCAAAGTTTTTGCTTTAATAGGAATTTTTACTCCATCAGGAGTAAACAAATCAAAGTCTACTGAAAAGGACTTTGTTGGTTTTGAAGTTTGATGTTGAAGACTAGAAAGTCGTAAATTTACTGCTTCATAACCTTTTAATTTTAAAGATTCGAAAGAAAATTTATTGACTATAAAAGTATCAACACTGCCACAGTCCATGAATCCCTGTATTTTAATAGGGTTTTTTATATTCAAGGATTGTGCATACGTTTCAAAAACTAAAAAGGTAGAACTATTTTTAATTTTTGAATAATTGGTAAAACACTTACTATGTACAGGTAAGGTGGCCAACTGTTTATTCGACAGGACATCGCAAGTTTTCTTTGAAGCTTTCGCCTCAAACTGGTTACTGCCATTTGCCGATGCTTCCTGTGGAATAATTGGGTTTTTAATTATTTCTATTATTGGTTCTTCTTGTAAAGAATCAATAAATGACTTACTTAAGGTGGCTTTACGCTCCCTTAACGTTGCGTACCAGGCATCACAAATGCCTGTACGTATCGGGTACGATGCTTTCGGGCAGAAGATCGAATTATGTTGATCACTCAGGCAATTAAACCATTTACAGTGCTTGGGTGGTGTCCCAACACAGCGATCAGCATCCTCATCGTGTCTTTCGTTACAACGAAAACACAAATTATGAAGTCGGAAAAATTCTTCCCGAATTTGTTTTGTGTTACCCTTTGAGGAGAAACACAAAAAACTGTGGTGACGAGCACCACAAAACAGGCACGCGTTGGTCTGAGGAGTTATCAGCACTGAGCGTGGGGTGTCCTTAGCCAACTGTATGTCGGCTAATCTTGCATTTTCTGGAACAGAAGAAAAATCATCTGAATTTTTAGATTTAGATTTTTGTTGTTTCTTCTTACTGTTATTTTTGGGATTGGATTTATCCTTTCCTTTGTTTTTATTATCATCTTTGCTGAAAGATGCTCCAGCAAAAGCGGGTTTGCCTTTAGGCTTACCTTTTTTATTATCATTAAAATTTTTCCCTTGAATTTTATTTAAATTTTGTTTAGAAAGCCCATCTTTTTCCTCAAAAAGTTCGTGGATTTTAATGAACTCTCTAATGGCCGCAAATAAATGAGAGACATGTCTCTCAGAACTTTTAAGATTATTTAAGTACGACCTGGGGGGAAATTTTTTAACGGTAACATTAAATACCTGTTCCTCATCTATAATTGCAGATATATCTCTATACCTGTCTATGAGGGCTGCAATTCCATCCATTCCATCTTGGATAGATGAAATGGTGTCTACTGCATTAGGGAAAGCTGTAATTTGCATCCAAATTTCAGCTTTCACTTTTGCCTGATCGCCGAAACGATCATGCAAAAATACTAATCTCTGATGGTAACCTTTTTCATCAGGTGCGAGATGAGTAAATTTATCTTTTAATTCTTTTGGAATAGCATTTTGAAGATAATTTTTTGCGGAATGGCAAAATCATTTCGCAAGTGGACATATAAATTAAAACCTCGAATAAAACCAGGATAGGTTAGTATTTTTCCATCCCATTTATCTAAATAGAATTTCGGAGTTTTAAGGTTCATTGGTGGTGCTTCATTTTGTTCCAAAGGATTTATTTCCCAACATTTTGGAATAATGTTGCTTTTGGAACAAGATGATGCTGTTGTTTTTTGGTTTCCAATTTTCTCAGGAACCAAAGCTGTTATGGAATTAGTAATTGATGGTGGACAATCTACTAAAATATTATCTGATGAAGCTAACGTTGATAAGTTGTTATCAACTGATGGACTAGGGTGTAATCTCTTACTCGCTGGTCCATCATTAGTTTCATCATTTGATGGGGTATTTCTCTTTCGAGAAGATATCTCATCAGTTTGAGGATTAACCATCTCACCTCTACGTTCTGCCGGTTTTACGTAATTCTGGATGAACGTCTCGATTGGGGTGTGTAGCTCTTCAGCTACCCGTTCCTTGATGGATTCGATCTCCAGGTGCAATTTCTCCAGTTGTTGCTGCAGATTTTTATCTTGCTTAAACAGCTTGCTTAGGTCTTCACCTAATTTGCGAAGTAGTGCACTCCGTTGCTTTTCCAACTTCTCTTGCCTCTTCATTTCTTCGAACCTCTCCCTCGCTCTTTCCTCTATTTCCATTTCAGTTTCCCAAGGAATTGGGAAAGCTGGAGTGGGTAGCTGAGCTGGGGAGGGAGGGGCTCGAACTTGATCAACCTCCATTTGAGTAGGTATTTGTCGGTTTGGAATTAATTGCGGAGGTTTTGGAAATCGTTCTTGAATTTCCACAATTAATCCCAAATTCTAGATTGGGTCACCATTTCCGTTGGGGTTCCCTTCGGAATCCTGCGCAGCTCCTCAATTAGATATTCCAGGTTTGGAAGTCTGCGGCGTGCTTGTAAAGGAGCTACTGAATCGGAATTCAGTAATTCCTTTATTTTGTCTGTTGAGACGATGACTTGGGCCAGCAGACTCTCAAAATATTCAATTTCTTCTTGGTTGCTCCAAGAAGAAACGACGGACTGTCTGTCCTGCTGCAGTTGCGATGAATAGGATCGCCTTCTGGAAGCACCCTCAAACCCTGGTGGTGGTCCAGTGGGTAATTGGGGGGAAGCTGCTACACCACCAATGATGTCCCGTGTAACCTGACGGACCACGTTCTCCCGACTCAACAGGTTTGCAGCTTCATCGAGTTGGTCAACCATCCGCTGTTGCTCATCATCATAGGCCAACAGGTTTTCCTCCTCCGGATCCCGTAGGCCTGCTACAGCAGGGATTGGGAAGGGTGGTGGAGGTGGCGGTGTACGTGATGAGGATGTACTAGCTCTGGCTAATCCCTGCGATGGCTCAGACGTATGGGACATATTGACACTAAATAAAGGACATGTACAAATTTTGGAGTATTAAAAAATGTCAATAAATTCTACAAATAATTGATTTTATTAAGGGAAATTTCCCTTAAGTTCTTGACAAGTATTGATTTTTTTTTTTTTTTTTTTTTTTTTTTTTCGATACCTTCGTCAATATTTATTTAAAGTATTATTACGAATCATGTCCAATAAAAAATCGGGCATGACCCGTAAGCGCAATGATGGTAAAAAATTTTTATACAGGTTATTTGGTCAAAGGCGTAAGGAAAGGAAAAAAAAATTTATTTTTGGCCAAATAAATTATCATGGATCATGTCCGATGAAAATTCGGGCATGACCCATGGGCGCAATGAAGGTAAAATGGAATGAATTTACAAATAATGTAAAATTTAGGCCCCCTGATAGAGGGTCTAAAAATGAAATAAAAACATGAAAATACGAATTACGATTGACTATGAATTACGTTAGCAAGAAAATATTTTTCTTTTGAATACTTCGTAACTTTTATTTTAGACAAGCAATATCTAAATAGTTGTCTAAAGGCGTGATGTTTTTAGCTTATGACGGGATTTCATTAAATTTGTTTTTCTAATGAAAGACCCGCCATAAATTTTGTTACGAGTCATGTTCCAATCAAATTTTTGGGCATGACCCGTAAGCGCAATGCCGTTAATAATCGCGACACCACTTATTTTAGGAATTCACTTACGAAAATTTCTAAAGCTTATTTTAATAATATGGATCGCGTGGATTTCGCTGGACTCGTAATTTTTTGATAAGTTTACAATCACTGAAATCCCTACGAATTATGTAATCATTATTTGAATAATTTCTTTCGAAATTACTCAAAGTTAGCGGTGGATAAGATAATTTTACAAGCTACCATATATACCTTTTGATTAGAATATGATTTTATCCACCTTATTGAAAAAATGCTGAAAATTATTAGGCAAATAGCATTTCCCTAAGCATGTATTATTTAAATAAATAAATATTTAAAGTACTTACGAATGGATTTTTGGTGAATTCAGCCGTAATAAGATTAATTCCTTTTGAAAAATAAATTCAAAGTGCCGTGAAACTAAAATTTCGGACGAACAATTAACAAAAAACGTATTTGTTAAGGCAAAATTAAAGAACACCACGTGTTGAATAGTAATAGTTTCACAAAATAAGGAGAAAAACACGAAAAAATCGGTAAAAACAAGTTTTTTAAGAATAGAAATAATTAACACCACAAGTTTAATCACTAATAAATTAATTAAAGCAACAAAATTCATAAAAAAATCACACTAAAACGAGCAAAAACGAAAAAAGAGCAGCAATGCAAACATCAAATTCCACTGACAAGGCAAGAATGACCAGAACGCACTTGTTCATTTTGTTGGTGGATGATTTAAGGGTATGTGTGTGGGTATACTCTTAACTTGATGTTTGCTTTTTTCGTTTTTTTTGATGCACACAAATGCATGGATAGGGTTGTACTATCACCTTGAAATGGTATTGGTGATAGTAACATGATGTATGTATGTGTGAGTATTCACACATACACACAATGACATTCCTATATTTGCAGGAAACTGCAAGTGTACTGTGCCCTGCCATTGTGATCTGTTGACCTTGTCGACTGTTGATTTTTTCGATATCGACAAGATCGACAATAATCCTTTAAGAAGACGTGATATTTTCGTCTTTTTAAGCTTTATTTATTTTTGTACGAGTGGAAGAGAGATAAACTGTGTTAATTTTCTCTCTCCATTCGTAATAATGACGAAAAATATTCGTCGATATTCACGCGCTTCATAGAAATTTTTTTTTTTTTTTTATTTCTCGAAGTGCTCAGTTGGCGGGGAATTTATCTTAGTCGAAATTATTGACGACTAACAATGATTTAACATATTTACGGTCGCCATATTTTTCCATATTGACCGTAATTTACGTCTGTGTATATGACACTATGTGCTGAGGGCGGCGGAAAAAAATTATTTAATATAATTTTCTCTGTCTTTGTCCTCATTTATACGTGAGTATAAAATACTGGGGGCGGCAAAAAAGATTTTTCTTGTACAAAAAAATCATTTTTTGCCGTCTTCATTTTATTTGAATTTATTTCTAACGATAGGTAGGAATAAAGAAGTCGGTAAATATTTTTATTTAGTACTGGTGTCAACTAGTACTAAGCACTGTCTTAGTCGAATAATATTATTCAAGTCTTTTGTTCAATTCTTTACACTAGATTTGAGCAAAATTTTATTCGTGAGAATAAATGGACTAAAGTCTTTTGTCTTTCAGTGTATTATTCATACATTGAAAAAAATCTTAAAGGGAATTATCTTTCGATGTTTCTCTTTAAAGAATGGAAGTGTGTCTGAAAAAATAAAGTCTTTCTTTGTTAGAAGAAATACGCTAGTTATTCTTTCACCTTAGAATTTGAATTTTTGTGAAAAAACTTCAAACTCTAATTTATCTGCATTAAGGCTCTAAATTAATAAAGTCTTAAAGGTCCTAAAGACCGCAAAATTGCTTTCTGCTACCATATAGTGGCATACCCACTAGTTCGGTTTAACGTCCATGAGACGAATAATAATACGTCGTCACACTCCTCCTCACCGAAGTGTAACTGTTTGGCGACCGCCACAACACCAGCACAGGCAACACAACACTCCTGCTGTGTTGCCAAGTCGATGCGCCCTGTAGGTGCGCACCAACTCGTGGCCAGTCCACGATAATATTATGGGAGTTCAACCCCCCACCACAAAATAATTGTACCTCCTTCCCTCCCTAATGGCTAAAGAAGGATCATTCGAGAATTTTATGACCAAAGGACCCCCAGAATCTTGATTTCACTGCGTCAGTCTGTCTTCAACAGCTCTTTCTTCCCCTTCACCTTTTTCTCCTTCATTCTTATGATACCACTGGTTCTATTAAAGTATCAATGAAAAATATAAACTATGAGAGAAGGAGAGAAGTAAAATCACGTCACTATTATACAACATTTAAAGAAAAGAGTATTATTCAAAAAATAGGTATGTGTAATAAAAAAATGTCTACTTGGTTGAACCTTGATGAGTTTCCTTTCTATTTTCTAGTATGTCTCTATACTGACAATGAATAGTGAATACTGACGGACTGCACCTTTCTCTAGGAATTAATCTTTACAAAGTGGTACCTGTAGCTTTACTTAAAAAAAAAAAAAATTGTTGCTTAGATATTTTCTTCCTTTTGTATTCAAAATTTAAAGGCTGTATTTTCTTACACAGATGATACAAAAAACAAACTGATATTTGAAGGTAAAAATATCAATATAATACGTCTTCAGTTCTATTTTCGTATGAATAATTTCGGTATTTTCATGGGTGCCCATTGTATGCTGCCTGTAATGGACTCAAATTACCTATGTTTTCGGCTTTTACCATACAGTTGGAAACTCTAGTACAAAGGTACAAAACAATTTGAAGAATCAAAATACTAAAATAGTAGCTTGGTTTGATAGCATTACACTAAATTACACCAACCAACACCTATAGGGACATTCCACAAATATTCAAGTAAAACTTGGTACAAAGTCATATAACATTCTTATATTAGAGAAATCTTCCTCCTAGTATAGGTTTGGTGCAAGTTGGTGTAGTTCTATCAAACAGATCTATGGTTACATAAACTATCAATACTATCAATCTTCGAGGGTATAATTATGTATGATGGAGAAAACATAATAATGGTTATGGTGTTACACCTATGGATAGTGCTGCCAACCCCACGTGTTTTGCTTTTTAAAAATTTGATTAGAGGAAAAAAATCACCAAATACATTTGTTTATAAACACTGGCGTACAAATTATCCCATTCTGGCAAATCTGATTGTTCTGATTGGTCAATGTTAATTTATGTGTGGTAATTTGTATACCAGTGTAAACATGCTCAGTGTAGATGTTAACAACAGTCGATCCCATTGTAAAACAACAGGAAGTCGTCTCCATCATATATATATCCTTGAAGGAGCTACTATACTCATTAGTAAACCCACAGTTGTATACACTATACATATATAATCATAGATAACTACGAGGTCTGGCTATTAAATAACGAGACTGGTTATGAAAAAGGGTTTTATTATAAAAATTATTCTACATTCGAATGCTCCCCTTCAATATACTCCCCTCCCCTCCCCACACACCTTTCCATATGTTTTTCCTATTGATCGAAGCAGTGCTGGAAGTCTTCTTTGGTAAGGGCCTTTAGGAGCTCTGCCGTTTTTTACTTTACCACTTCTATCGACTCAAATCGGGTTCCTTTAAAAGAAGATTTTATCTTTGGAAACAAAAAAAAGTCGTACGGTGTCAAATCTGGCAAGTACGGCACGTGTTTGAGCACTGGAGTGCACTTACCAGCAAAATATTGCTTCACAGATAGCGCGTTATGGGCAGGTGCGTTTTCCTGGTGCAAAATCCATGAGTTGTTCTTCTACAACTCGGGCCATTTCTTACAACTCGGGCCATTTCTTACAAACTCGTTCTCGCAGTGTTGCCAAAACTGACAAATAGTAAGTCTGGTTGACAGTCTGACCCTCTGGAACCCATACAGCCATCACGATACCATTAATGTCAAAAAAAAAGTATCCACATTTCCTTGAATTTTGATTTGGACATCCTTACTTTTTTGATTCTGGGCGATTCAGGCGTCTTCCAATGCATCGATTGCCGATTTATTTCAACATCGTATTGATAAATCCACGTTTCGTCGCCAGTAATAATGTTTTTCATCAGTCTGGGATCTTCTTCTAACCTTTCAAGGAAATCTGAGCAGACCTATTGACGTAAGAGCTTTTGGTCAGGAGTCAGGTTTTTTGGCACCAACTTCGCACAGACTTTTGTCATGTGTAATTCCTCATGTAAAATTTTTCTAACCGTTTCTTTATCGGCGTTTACAGCCTCGGCAATCATCCTGATGCTCATTCGACGATCTGCATGCACAATTTGGTTGATTATGGTCACTGTTTCCGTAGTTGAAACAGTGACGGGGGACCTGGGCGCTGGTCATTATCAGTGCTCTCTCGGCCCTCAATGAAGTGCTTACACCACTCAAAAACACATGCACGAGATAGAGAATGGTCCCCATAGGCCTCTTGCAACAATTTATAGCACTCAGTCGGAGTTTTTTTCAATTTAACGAGAAATTTGAGATTGATACGTTGCTCCTTTTTTCGTCGCACATGGTTTTCGGCACAAAAAAAAATACGTTCGTTTCAAACCGCTACTGCACAAATACTATATTAGTGATGAAAACGTGTTTTGGTACGTGCATAGAAAAGATATCTAGATACCCAACACACTACTCGTTTTTTCTCCACCCATCTAAGGCACCCTCTAAGCGGGCAATCTCGTTATTTAATAGCCAGACCTCGTATACCTTACAAATTTTGCTACATTGAGCTATCACCAACATTCAGTGTTGAGATGTTGCATCAATCCCCTGGCCTGTTGGAAAAAAAATTGTGTACAATTAATTTCTTATAAAGAAAAGGCAATCTTCAAATAAGAGTTGTACATTTATTAATGTGTGTTCTGATGTCATATTTTGTGTGGATGTTTATCATCCTTCAAGATTGAAACTAGGATGACAAAAATTATTTTACCAAAAAAAAAAAGAATTTTCTCGTAATTTTTAATGAAGTATTTTGTATTTAAAACCTATATAAGTTCTTATCAGTTCTAACTTCTAATCATTGATTACAATTTGTTTATTTTGTTGCAGTAAGGGGAAATGTAGGTTGCTGAAAACAAGCAAGTTAGGTACTTTATCATTGAGATAGTGCTTGAGGTTTTGCACTTTCATCACTTTAATTTGATAACATTCGTAGATACCTACATAATAAAGCTGTACTTTTAAAAAATGTTTTGAAGCGATCCTCCACAAGTTTGCTATGTAATTTTATCAGTTCCAGTGCAGTTTGTGTGTAGTGTTAATAAAATATATGTAATCAAAATGCCTCTAATTATGCTTCTCCAGTTCTCCAGTAATTGATGAAGTGTGTTTTCTACCCACAAGGATCTCTTCAACTGATACCTGTTACATTCTATAGTCTATGCATTTCTGCTCTTTTTCTTGTAGTTGATTGAGTTTTATGAATTATTTTATTTAAATGGGCCATGAGAAAATAATCTTCATTATAAAATCCCTGATTTGTGTATCAGTTTTTTTGTCCAGTTTTGTCATCTATAAGGATTTTTTAACTTGAAGTGTAATAATCAGCTAAAAATAAAAATGTTGTTCAAAAATAACAAAAACTGAAAAGTAGGTGTCACTCGCAGGTTAATCCCCCTCCTTCTCACTTTCCAGTATGTGCATTGAGCAAACATTTTCACACGTTTCTTGAGACACTAAGCTCAAATTTCCAGGTCATTTATGGATTAAACCATTTGTTGGACCTGGGTGACTAAAATTAAAAAGAGGGATAGAACCAACTATTCATAAATTATTAAGTGATATACTGTTGGAAATGTATTTTGAGATGACATAGTACTTAGTGGTTTTGATGCATATAACACTGCCAAGGCAAAGTGTTTTGTTTTCTAAAAATCTGATTATAGGAAAAAATTTCCACATACATTTCCTTATAAACACTGTCATACAAATTACCTCTTTCCAGAAAATCTGATTACTCTGATTGGTCGATATCGATTGATATGGGGTAATTTGTGCTGAAATTGATACAATCCAATTGATTTGAAACTTCATTTGAAGTTGTTAAATTCGAGAGTAAATAAAATGTTTTATCTAAAAGTAACTTGAAAAATTTTTTCTGAGTGAATGGGATTGAATGGGAGTTTTTATTTCACTCCCAACTCCTGGTTAAATCTTACCAAAATTCAGCTTGCTTGTAAACCGGGTTGGGCACAAATCCACTAAAAATGGATTCTAATATGAATTCGTCAATCCAAATTTCTTTACAAATCTGAATATACTCTTTTTTTTAATTTGAATAAAGTAGGTGAATTTGTGGATTATAATCCGGAATCGAATCCACAAATCCAACTGCTCAGCTCATTGGGTATTTTTCTTTATTTCAATCATCTAAATAAAAACTACTGTAAGAAAAAATTGAATTTCATTGATCTTATATTCAAAAATCAAAATTGAATACACATTCTGTTTTTTCAAAAAGTTTTAAATTTTAAATGAATTGAAATGATTTTCAATTCCAATTCTTTTAAGCAAAAACTAAAATGAATCATTGATCCTTCCTTGGAAAATCATTCAAAAATTTTAGATTTGTCAAATAAATTTGAATAAAATTCACAAATCCAGTATCTTTTTAGGATTCTAATCACAGATAATAATCCATTTTGTCAAACTGGATTGGAGTCGATTCCCTGAGTCACAAAAGGTGATTCAAATCATGATCTACCCTGTTTATAAGTAAAACTAATTCAATGAAAGAAGAACAATTCAGAAATATCGATATATTGAAATTAAGTTGATAAAAATTATATCATATCGATATTGAAATATTTAGATTTTTACCATCACATCACACACCAATTTTTCAAGTCAGTTCTATTTTTTGAAAAAAGTTATTAATTTTTCTCAGTGCTTTTATTTTGTTAGATCTTACAAAAGAAATTTTAAAAGAATTATTTTTCTCTTTTCAAACCATTTTTTTTACTTTTTTTTATTTGAAGTTGGTTAGATTTTTGGATGGAAAAAGTTTTTTCAATATTTAGGTACTCCAGTAGTACATGGATTCGGATTTCGAACACATACCGGCCAAATAACTAAACTTGATCACTTCACCTCCACCCAAAATATAACAGGCGAATGAGAGAATATGCCAATGAGTATATGCGAGGCCACTACACCACTCCTCTCCTGTGCAATGGGACTCAAGTACAAACGATTGAGGTGGAGCAAAAGCACGATGGATAGGCGTGTGTAGAGTAGTGATGGACATCCTCCTGTACGTCACCACAATGAAACCATACACCTACCTCAGCTACAATTGCATTCAGCGCACTCACATTGGGGATGGCAAGTAGGCTGACCACTGCACTTGGTAAATGTTCTAAGAGGGAGTGCTGCGCTCAATCATATTGGGGTCACCACTTTAGGTATTGGGGTGGTACGTGATTCGAAAACGTACCTGTCAAATACCTAAACTTGATCACTTCACTGTAACCCAAAATATGGTATCATACTTACTCGACCATGGTGCCAGATGACAGTGAGGAAGAGAATACGCTGATAAGTGTATGTGTGTGCATGGTTGAGACACAATGATTTTTTATTTCTACTATTAACAGCAATATTACTTAAAAACTAACATTTTTTTTTTAAATATTACTTAAAAACTATCTTATTGATTCCAAAAAAAAATTGATTGGGACAACCACGGAATCACAGAAAAGTTCATCATTAAAGTCGATGCCCAGATTGAAAAGTTATGCTGTAAAAACAACAAACTTTTGAAAAAAACAAAAGAAAAAAGTATACTGTATATGCATGTACTTATAGAATAATTGATAACCTCCTTCCTTTTTCACAGAAGGATACGTAGCTAAATAATAATGTACTTATTATGTACTTCCAAATACTGATAATATTTTATTCAAAGAACGCAATCACAATTATTCAACAAAATTTTTTAACGCAAATAGAAGAATAAAAAAGGACATAATAAAAATGGAACAAAATAATTTAAAAATCTTAAAAAGTACCAAAAATTGCCAAATTGAAAAATTTTTTTAGGTTACTCTATTCTACTTGTACATAGTTTGGGGCGGGGTAAAATTAAAAATGAACATAAAAAATCATAGCATAGGCGAATAGTATTCATTTTCTACGCAACTAGCTCTTAGAAGAGCCTTTAATATAAAATGTTTAAATACATATATGCAATAAAATAGTACGAACAAATTAAAATATGTACCTACTAAAAGAAAATTCGTGTGCATGCGAGGTGCATAATGGTAATTTTACAATGAAAGTAAACATTTATCGTCATCAAATTCGTAATAATTCGCTCGCGCTGAAAAGATAGATTCGAGAATTTTCTGGTACGCGATGAGATCAGCAGATGGCATTTTCACAATTTTTTTCTCCATCGACGATAGGAATTTGCGCCAGAATTCGAGCGTTTTGGTACGTTGCAGATTTTCTCGAGTAGGTGACCTCAAGTGGCGATCGGAGGCAGCCATCAAGTCCATATCCAAGATTGCCCTTGTTAGCCTAATGCAAAATCAGCAACTCGAAAATTTAGGTGTAGGTATAGGTACAAGATCATTGGAAAACATTAATTCGGACAAATGTAAAATAATGCCACTGATTAGGATTACAATACTTACGATTCATCATCCATTTCATGCATGCCATCCCAATGAGGCCAATCGAAACAACAGGCTACACAACGGCACGAAAAAAAGTAGCACTCACGAAGAAGTTTTAGACGTGCACCTACAGTATTATATGGAATGTAGCACAGGAAAAGCTGGAAAAATTCGAGCTCTGCATTACAAAACAGGAATTCCGAGAATTAAAAAAAAAATATTTAATACGAATAGGCACAGAACCAGTAGCAGCTCTCAGGAAAAAAAAAAGGTGTAAGTTCCACTAGAGCTATACTCATGAAGGATTGATGGGTAAACATAATAATATCTGAATGACTTCCAACTTCTAGCTATTCCCACAAAATCTAAGTTAATATAGTGTGGTTGCATTGCGCACACACACAACCACACATCTACATGTCATGTAACACACAAACCAGAGTTACATAAAACTGATGATTGTAATTCTCCTTTAGCCCCTAACACAGGCCAAATGCCAAGATGTTTAAACATAAAAGATTCTAACATAGACCAGCAGTTCCATTGGAAAAATTAGGTTTTGAAGAATTAGAAAATTATTAGGTAGTTAAAAATTTAGTAATAGATCATAATATTGATGACTGTATAGAATTTTCTAACTGTTGATCCAAAATCACACAGTTAACCAATACCTTCAAAATTTAAACAAAAATGAATTTTTTGGAAGTACCATCTAGGCAAACTGCACCAGAATTAGTAGCATACTACAATAAATTATAGTAAATATATTTTGAAGATATCAGCAGAGTCGGTTTTAAGTACTTTACCACCACTGGCTATAATATTTCTTTTATGAAAAACTTTATACTGGATATAAAATTGTTTGTAGGATTGACCGTTTAGTGAGAAAATCATGAAAAACAACTGTGCAAAATGGTTCGTAACATCTTGGGTGACTGAGGGGGAAGTATCAACTTGAAAGTTGATATGTATTTGATTTTGCATAGTTTGTATAACCCCCTAATACGAAAAACCTCCAAGGGACAAAATATTATCTTCATTTTATCATCAGAAAAAAAGGGTGGTAATAAATGTGGAGGTTTTGGTTCAACAAATTGCAAAAAATACGCCACATTACCTATATAAATACCTATATTTTGGACAAAAATTTTTCTCAAGTTATGAAAAAAAAAGAAAACATACCTACTGTAACGTATATTTTCGTCTATTTTTAGAAATGACGAACATATTCGTTCACTCATTTTCGAATACCAAAAACGTAGATATTTATCAACAATTATCATCCTATAACTCTTTGTAAACAACCACTAAATTACCCGTATTTAATTTTATATATACAGATATACTTTCTGTATATTTATGACCTAGTTGTACCTGTCCCTCGAGTACTCGACGAGTCAGCACAACCCTATAATAACAACACCCTACTTCACTTTACCTATCCGACACGTACGTTTTCATACCCTGAACGAGTATATAATCCCTCGATTCAGTAGTATAATTAATCAGTTCTTCGACAGCTACTTCTAAGTACCTGGAACCTCTCTAGTAGAAGTCTCTGGTGAACAGATAGTCTCGCTTGTTGAATAGTGATTGTATATGTATAAATATTAACGTATATGTATGTACTGTGATGTGTAAATTATTATTTTATTAAATGTGTAAACTCAGTCATGTGTTTAAAATATTATTGAGTCTCTAACTAATGTTAAGGTCCACGATAGTGTGTGGATGATAAACTTGAATTTATTTTAGAAGTATTACTGCTTTTAAGTACGTGATATTTCGTGTATGGTGTACTCCCAAAAGTGGTCTTAATTAGGTACATTACCACCTCTTTTGGCCGTTACACCTACTAGGCTACTAGAGGTGCGAAATATATTAATATTTATCGACACCTTTCTTGAAATATAAAAATCATTCTCAAACATATGGGTACATTTTATTTGTATTTTTCTAAGGTTACTGCCAAAATTTTTATGTTAAAATGAGATTGGAACAATCCAACAAAACTGTCCTAGCATTTGTAAGTTTTATTTCTGTTGATTTCGAAGATTTTATCTTTTAATAAATGAATATGAAACAGGGGTTGAGAAATGGAAATAGAAACTGAATTTTTTGGAAACGGAAACCATATTTTTTTGCCCTAGAAACCGAAATAAACGAAAACATTCATGTTCAGAAATGGAAACCCAATTGGAAACAACTAACCAATTTATTTCAAGAATAATAATAGAAACCAAATGATGACTTGTTTCTGTTTCCATTTTTCACTTAAGTTTTAATCTGGGAGATAAAATTTGAAAAAATATCGATATTGTGGAATACTTTGTCGTAAGAGATATTCTCACCAGAAAGAAATTCAACAGAATTTAAGCGTGCTCAGCCACTTTGTACACAAGTATGGGTAAGGCAAAACCAAGGCGAACACTGGCGATTTTAGAGCCGGTTCGGGTGGTTTATATACAGCTTATTTGCACGCACACAAACACACATATGTAAGATAATACGTACATCGGTGAGGGCGGCCAGGTCACATCATCCCCTATCATGATAAGAGATGGCTGGCCGGTTCATGTACGGATTGTGACATTGTTTGGTGATGTCACGATTCGGTACTCGTACATTACTTGCATATACTTGCAGGTAATTACGATCGAACGTATTTTGTGTGTGGTTTAACGTCACGAGGACGATTATTAGCCTGCCCTTTGGGGCGGCAACTTTTGTCGAGGGGTCCGAGCCCCTTTACCTCATACGGTTGAGTCCCCACAGATATGTTTTAGTAAACATCGAAAAAATATCAACAAAACATCAACAAATCAATATTTGAACAAGATTTGGAAAATTTTAAATTTAGGAAAAATATATTTTGAATTGGAACGAACCCAAAACGGAAACAATAAAAAATTTTGGTAAAACCAGAAAACTTAATGGAAATGGAAACCAAAATAATGGAAATAGAAACAAAAAATAACTAACTTTATGGTAAATTTTAGAAACTCAACTAAGAAACAAAATGAAAAAAGGTAGGGTTTCTCAATCCCTGATATAAAGTCAAATTCTCAGTTAATCAATCATTAATTTATTAATGAGAAATTGTGTATTGGAAAAATATCGATTCGTATTGATATGTATCGACATTTTTACTGAAATATCGATATAAAAAAAATATCAATGTTTTGCACCGCTAGTACCCCCACCAACAGGTCGTTTTATGACATCAAGATTAATAATAGTATATTCTTACTGAAAACCTAATTAAAAAGCACATCAGGTAGGTACAAAATGCTTAAGAATGTCCGAGACAGGTGACTATGACGATAAAAAATGCAAGTAAGTGGATTTCAGACTGTTATAAATCACGGCTCACCTGTTC
This sequence comes from Ericerus pela, assembly GCA_011428145.1. Classification (NCBI taxonomy): domain Eukaryota; kingdom Metazoa; phylum Arthropoda; class Insecta; order Hemiptera; family Coccidae; genus Ericerus; species Ericerus pela. The sequence goes on from WOFM01000637.1 coordinate 4,758,360, forward strand.
ACCAGCCTTAATCGTTCTAGTCGAAAAAGAGACCATGGTATCTTTGTGAAAACATCTCATAACATTTGGATAGCACTGATGATTAAATAAACTGTGAAACGGGTACAGGCCAAATCCAATGTTCGTCTTTTCGTAAAACTTTTTTGCAGGCACATACGAATTCTCCATAATTTCGGTAATTCCGTAAGCATTGCATTGTGAGGCCAAAAGGAATTTCAACAACAAATTTCCCGCGCACAATTCTTCATCTGTTAATGTCGAGTCCTGGAGAAGAAGAAAAAAATACTTACCTCCCACAAAACGCCTATCGCAGAACTATATAATATAAAGAAGGCGAATAACCATAGCCCAACACAAAATAAATTTGAAACTAACGAGCTTATCGCGTCAAAATTATTATAAGCACGCATATCGTAAACATAAAAAGTCTATTCAAGAAAGAGTAATCTGACTAATAAATTACTTCGTTACTTTCGCTACTCGAAGCTCCAAAATATTCAGAATGTTTTAAAATGTGTAACATCAAAGCAGCTATTATGCACCAGTCGAGCTTCTCTTCATTTGAGCGTCTTTCCCAACTGTCCTCAAGACTGAGAATGTTGACGTAATCTCGACCATCGAACACTTCAGAGACGCTGCTGTATATTTTCTTGAAAGGATATTTGCAGTCTGTGTAGTCCATAAGCGTTTTTAGTTCTTCACCTTGTTTCGTTGCAATTAATAAAAGTCGAACGGCTAACCAGTGACACTCATTCAATTTTCTGGAAATAGCATTCTTCAAAATTTGACATTCGATTCGATGAAATCGGTTAACAGCATTCTCACGACAACGTTGGCTACAAAACATCACCTGTAAATATTTGAAAAGTCAATACAACCCCACATAAAACAATTTCAAATTTTTTTCTTCGTTTTTTTAAGTTAAAAAAAAAAAAAAAGAAGAAAATTGGAATTTTCAGTTCACGCGAAAAATCGACAGTGTGAATTAATTGTTTCGTGTAGAACATACTGGTAAGAGGAAGCATATGACACATATCCACCTCACATTGATGGCACACATGAACTTTCTCGCTCACTATAGTCCAATATAAAAAGAAGGAATTCAATTTTATAATGATCTTACAGACATCTCAGTTTACAAATTTAATACATACCAACCGAAAATTTCAAGTCATTCCAAAACCAATTTCAAAAACGTCATCTGATAGTAAATAATGTATAATTCAACCCAAAAATTTACAGAAAATTTGAATTCAGTGCTTCAAGAAACATGTCATCCTTTGATGTATTACTCAATAGTTCATAAAAATTTGGTTTTAAACCCTTTTTTGGGGCTAAAAGAGGCCCAGCCAATGTTTCACTTCAAAAATGTATTTCAAATTTGAATCACACCTTAAAATACATTTCCAACAATAATCATTCAATAGGTAATTTATGAATAGTTGATTCTATTCCTCTTTTTAATTTTAGAGTCACCAAAGTCCAACAAATGGTCTAATCCATAAATGACCTGGAAATTTGAGCTTAGTGTCTCAAGAAACATGTGAGAATGTTTGCTCAATGCACACACTGGAAAGTGAGAAGGAGGGGGATTAACCTGCGAGTGTCTCCTATTTTTCAGTTTTTATTATTTTTGAACATTTTTAGTTTTAGCAAATTATTACACTTCAAGTTAAAAAATCCTTATAGATGACAAAACCTGACAAAAAAACTGAAACACCAATCAGGGATTTTATTATGAAGATTGTTTTCTCATGGGCTGTTTAAATAAAATAATTCATAAAACTCAATCAGCTACAAGAAAAAGCGCAGAAATGTATCAGTTGAAGAGATCCCCGTGGTTAGGTACCATGTATAGCCATAGAAAACACACTTCATCAAATACTGGAAAAGCATAATTAGAGGCATTTTGATTACCTATATTTTACTAACACTACGCACAAACTGTACTGGAACTGATAAAATTATATAGATAACTTGTGGAGGATCGCTTCAAAACATCTTTTAAAACTACAGATATATTATGTAGGTATCTAAGAATGTTATCAAATTAAAGTGATGCAAATGCAAAACTTCAAGCACTATCTCAATAATAAGTACCTAACTTGCTTGTTTTCTGCAACCTACACTTCCCCTTACTGCAACAAAATAAACAAATTGTAATCAATGATTAGAAGTTAGAACTGATAAAAACTTATATAGGTTTTAAATACAAAATACCTTATTAAAAATTACAAGAAAATTCTTTTTTTTCCCAGTAAAATAATTTTTGGCATCCTGGTTTCAATCTTGAAGGCTGATAGACATCCACACAAAATATGACATCAGAACACACATTAATAAATGTACAACTCTTATTTGAAGATTGCCTTTTCTTTATAAGAAATTAATTGTACACAATTTTTTTTCCAACAGGCCAGGGGATGATGCAACATCTCAACACTGCATGTTGGTGATAGCTCAATGTAGCAAAATTGGTAAGGTATAGTTATCTACGATTATATATGTATTGTGTATACATCTGTGGGTTTACTAACGAGTATAGTAGCTCCTTCAAGGATATATATATGATGGAGACGGCATGCTGCTGTTTTACAATGGGATCGACTGTTGTTAACATCTACACTGAGCATGTTCACATTGATGTACAAATTACCCCACATCAATCAACATTGATCCATCAGAACAATGAGATTTGCCGAAATGGGGTAATTTGTACGCTAGTGTTTATAAACAAATGCACTTTGTAATTTTTTCCTCCAATAAAATTTTGAAAAAGCAAAAACAGTGGCGTAGGCAGCTGTATCCAAAGGTACGACACCAAAACCACTATTATGTCGTCTCCATCGAATATATATCCTCGAAGAGTATGTCACTTCATAGATTAGGCTACATCGTATCTTACCAATGAGCAGGTGTCACACGGAATCAACGATTCGCATCTCACATAACAATTGGAACAATGCGAGTACCGAAAATCTAAATGGATAAGGGAAGCGTACGGCTCTTCAATGCCAAGAATTTCGCCTAAATTTGACGAACAAATGTTCTTGTATGTATATACAAATAGGTACTTGATAGGTACCTTTAATTAAATAGGTATAACCAATAAACGATGAATGATAAACTATGAAACAACCTGGTTCTATATCTTCGACAGCGACCAAGTGACGACCCATTCCTTGGCTGTAATTAATTTTCAATTTTTCCGACGCGTTTGGTATACTCTCGTTTTTAAATTCCATCTCTGGAGGGTAAAATTTATCCTCATAATTCATGTCGACAGCATCCGCATCAAATTCGCATTCTTTCATTCGGTTTCTCAAGTATTTTTTGAGGCCATTGTCATCGCCAGCTGTAGACTCGAAAGCTTTCTATAACATATTCAAACGTGACAACGCAATAACATGCAAGTACTCATGACACCACGAATTTCACAAATATCATTTCAAAAGTTACCTAAATCTTAGCAAAACAAAAGCCAGCAGCTTGATGAACAAAAAAAAAAAAAATTAAATGACAAGAAACTAAATATTGAACGATTATAACGGGGAAAATTTATCAAACGAAGAAATTAATAAACTATATTTCTTTTTCATTGGTAAGCTTTGCATGCAGCGAGTCACACAAATGTTCGAAGACCTAATTAATCAAGAAAGTTAGTACAACAAATAAGTCCCTAAAAAACTGCAAAATTCGTTCATTTTGTTCCGTCAATTTAAACTCTTCTTATAGGCTGGTTGCAAATGAACAAATTTTGCAATTTTTGAGATTAGCTGCGTTCAACATGGCAAAAAATTGCTGCACTAAAAACTTCTGACGGCTTATTCCGCTATTAATGTCCAAGTCCCATGAGCTTTTTACTGGCACATACAATTAATAATAGCGGAACAGTCCATAAAAAGTTTTTAGTGCAGCAATTTTTTGCCATGTCAAACACAGCCATTATAGGCCCTATCTAGCTTAATGTAAAAGATCCATTCAAAATTCAATAAATTAGCTTTTTACTTTGATTTTTGGCACTGATTTGTAATCCCACGTACATAAGTATTACATTATTTACATGAGCCTTGTTCGATAGGTATGGCAAAGAAGTGCTATAGGTATACCTACTTTTCAAGTTTTAGTTCTGGATTCAAGTGCGTAGATTAGGAGTTGTCCTGGGGTCTCGGAACCCTTTCAGTTTTGAAAATAAGTTTAGGTTAAAAACAAATTTTTAAAAGATATGCTTTTATTTTTTATTTTTGGCTTTAGCTTCGTGGGAAATAAATATCATTTCCTTGCGGAAGGTTGGCTCCAGTATTGGTATATTTTAAAATCACAATAGTGAATAGAATAAAAGCTTATAATTACTCTGTTTGACAGGACTAAACCAACTTACACCAACCTACAATAGGAGGGTGATTCCTCAAATGTAGGGATGTTGTATGACTTTGCGCCCAGTTTTACTTGAATATTTGTGGAATAGCCTTACCGGTGTAAGTTGGTGTAAGTTAGTGTAATCCAATCAAACAGAGCTAATATGACTGATATAAATAATTAGATATTTTTTAGTAGTATAGTAATGGGAGTTAGGGGACAGAAGAGATGTCTGAGAATAAGTGGACCCCCTTCCCTCAAGATGGAGCTATTTACGCTCTTCTTTGGACCAAGAATTAGTTCCACTGTTAACATTTTTATCACTAACACTGAAAAGTGATGAAAGGGTTGAGGAAAGTTAAATATAGTACCTCATAAGTAGGTAGGCTATTATATGTCGTATTACCTTGGAGTTCTTCAGGAAAACATAAAATATAGGCTAAGATCTTTGACTAGGTATGTAGTAATTAGAGACATACAGCTAAAGAGATGTCCAACGCTCCATAAATACGCTGTGGTTTAAAAATATGTGGAAGATAAAGAAGAAGCAACTTCAGTTATATGTTCTGCATATTCAAAGCTGCACATATTTCATTGTGAAAACAGAAATCTCCATACTAATACACACATACATACACACGCACGCACATACACGCGCACGCGCACACACACACACACTATCAAGCTACAACACCAGCACAGTAACAAATATCGCACTTTGAAATGTTTTATTAATGTTCTATTTGTCATGTTTTTAATCGGGTGTTGGACATCTCTTCAGCTGTATATCTCTGATGTAGTCTACTGGACCTGTAAAAAACACTGATTTGTGATATGGCCAGTGCTAAATAGGCAACCAAAGGCGTATTTAAAGTTCAACTAACTTCGAATACGCTATCCTTGTGAATTTAAGGGATGACTTTTATCAAATGTATTCTAAATTGGTGAACTCAAGCAAGACATTGAAAATAGGTAGCAAGTACACGCTGGTGGTGGTTGCCTACTTCTATGCTGCGCCACATCTCAACTCTCAACATTACAACTAAGTAATGGCCAAATTGTTCATTTGTTGAACCTCGTTTGCCTGCTCCCAGTTTTTCA
>WOFM01000638.1:0-118218 GCA_011428145.1 Ericerus pela
CGGTTTTGGCTGGTGCACACAAATACACGTACGTAGTAAAATACGTACGTTGTTTAAGTACGGCCAGGTTGCATCATCCCCTACTATCGTAGGTGGCGGCTGGGCAGTTCGTGTACGAATCGTGACATTGATTGATGGATGACGTCACGATTCGTACTCGTACATTATCTGCAAGTATTCGCAGGTAATTACGATCGAACGTAATTCTGTGTGTTCGTTTAACGTCGCAAGGACGATAAGTTGCCTGCCCTATGGGGCGGCGACTGTCGTCGAGGGGTCCGAGCCCCTACACCTCATACCGATGAGTCCCCACACTAATAATAATAATAATGGGAATAATAATTCAAATGGACATGGTCGGAACTTTGGGAATGACAATGGGCATTCGAATATAAAATGCCATTTCTGTAACAAAATCGGTCACATAGCACGTAATTGCTATGCAAAAAATAGAAATAATAATAGTACGGATAATTGTAATAACGTTAATAATAATAATGGAAATCGTACTAACGACCATGGTACCAATAATAATAATAATAATAATAATCGTAACTCAGCACAAATGTGCAATGATAATTTTAATTCGAATGACAATCGCTCTGAAGATGGTTACAGCTTTACACTGCAGAATAATAATAATAATAAAATAAATGATTTCGTTGATGCTAAAAATAATGTAAATTCGATGCTGCGTACCACTTTTGTAGTGGATAGTGGATGCACGATTCACTTGATAAATGATATAAGTCTGTTCAGTGACTATTTAGATTTGATAAAACCCTACAGTATCTGTGTCGCGAAGAAAGGAGTCTCGCTTGCTGTCACGTCGGTCGGTACCGTAAAATTAAAAATTGTTGAATGGCATCGCAATAGAACTAAAAAATGTAAGGTATGCTCGGGAGCTGCCACAGAATCTGCTGTCCGTTAAGCGCATGAGCAAGTCGGGTTTCGACACTCTGTTTCGAGAGGAGTCTGTTGAGGTCATCCAACGCTGCAGTGGCAAAATCGTGACCACTGGTGTGAGCGTTGACTCGGATTTGTACACGATTGATTTTTTGAAAATACCAAATCACTCGTGCAATCTGATGTCTGAAGATGAACCTAGTCCACTGACTGTGTGGCACCGTCGACTTGCTCATTTGAATGTAAACGATGTAAGGTTATTGTCAACTAGGGGTTTGATACCAAATGTTGACACTAACCGCAGATTGCTGTGTGAGCCTTGTGTCATGGGCAAACAGAAACGGAAACCGTTCCTGAGGCACGAACGAAAAGCAAGTAGGCCTTTGGAACTAATACATACCGATCTGTGTGGCCCGATAAATCCTCCGTCATATAATGGAGTGAAGTATTTTATGACCTTTATCGATGACTACTCAAATTTTTGCTGTGTGTACCTGTTGACGAGTAAGACAGAAGCCTTTTCAAAATTTAAAATTTATCATGAGATGGTAGCAAATAAATTTGGCTACAATGTTAAAAGACTCAGGTGCGATCGGGGCACAGAATACTTAAACACGATTTTTCAATCATATTGTAATGAAAAAGGGATTGTTGTCGAACCCACTGTTGGCGGCTGCCCTCAGCAAAATGGAAAGGCTGAGAGGATGAACAGGACACTGTGTGAAAGGGCGAGGACATTGTTGTTCGAGAGCGGTCTTGAAAAGATATATTGGACAGAAGCCATATTGTGCTCTGTATATATTGTGAACCGTTGCCCTACAAATAAAGATTTTGTTCCTTATGAAAGATGGTTTAATGAACAGTTTGATTATAATAAATTACGGACGTTTGGATGTGACGCTTATATGCTGTCCTTCAAACATGACTCAAATAAATTTAAAAATAAAAGCGAGAAACTTGTAATGGTCGGTTATTCCCCCTGCGGCTACAGACTACTCAATGTGACTACTAAGGAGGTACGTTTGTCACGTGATGTCGAGTTTTTTGAAAGTAAAATAGGTGCCAAGGATTCTAGTAAATATAATAATAATGATGGTATTTTTGTAGAGGTCACCGAATCGAATCTTGAGAACATTGAAGTTGATGGTGACGTAAATTTGGATTGTCTGTCAGGTGCAACGGCTGATTGTGATGGGACTGCAGGAAATATTTACCTAGCGGAGGACGGCATCCCCTTGACGTTTGAGGAGGCGAATGGTGCACCGGATGGTCTGATGTGGAGGGAGGCTATTTCTTCGGAGATCAGTGCCCTGAATTCAAATCAGACCTGGTGGGTGACCAAACGTCCAAGGGACGCTCCTACCATCACATGTCGTTGGGTATTTAATAAAAAATACGATATGAATAATGAGGTACTCTATAAGGCAAGACTGGTCGCCAGAGGATGTCAACAGAAAAAAGGCTTCAACTTTAATGAAGTTTACGCGCCGGTGGCAAAGCTTTCGACTGTGAGGACTCTCTTGGCTATCAGTAATAAAATGAAATTTTATATAGAGCAAATAGATATTTGCAGTGCCTTTTTAAATGGAATTCTGTCTGAAGACGTGTACCTCGAAATACCTGAGGGAATTGAAACAAAAATAGATAAGAAAAAGAATGTTTTGAAGTTGAATAAATCTATATATGGTCTGAAGCAGTCGCCTAAAGTTTGGAATACGTTATTTAACGAGTTTCTGGTTGCTCTTGGTTTTGAGCAGAGTAAGGCTGATGACTGCTTGTATGTTTATAAAAGTAGGACTGACAATACGGTCGTCTACTTGCTCACTTACGTTGACGACGTCCTCATTAGCTCCAATAATAAGGCAAAAATTGCTTTTTTCAAAAATGAAATAAATAAACGTTTTAAATGTAAGGATCTTGGAGAGGTCAAAAAATATTTGGGTCTGAATATTAGCTACAATCGGGAGAAGGCCATACTGGAGATTGAGCAGAGGGCTCTCATCGAGTCTGTTGCTAGACGTTTTGGTGTTGAAAATTGCTCACCAACCTTCACACCCATTGACCCCGGACTCCAACTGGACAGGGACCTCAATGCGTGTGATAGTATTTTGAATAACCGGTATCAACAGCTCGTGGGATGTTTAATGTACTTAATGTTAGGATCATGGCCCGATATTTGCTTTGCAATATCTTACTTCAGCCAATTCTCCAGCTGTGCCACGGATGAGCATTACAAGTATCTTCTGCGAGTTCTGAAATACCTGATAACCACCAAGGACAAAAAATTAATTTTTCTACATGATGATAAGAGTAACGGCAGTATATTGGAAATATATTCCGATGCCGATTGGGGCAACTGCGTTAATACAAGACGGTCGGTTACCGGATACTGTGCCTTTGTCTACGGGTCACTGGTGTCCTGGTCGAGCAAGAAGCAGCCAACAGTGGCTTTATCTAGTACAGAAAGTGAATTGATCGCAATATGCGATGCTACCACTGAGTCCATATGGCTGAAATATCTACTAGGTGATTTTTGCATCCAAGTTGCTGATAGGGCTGTAATCTATGAGGATAATCAGAGCTGTCTGTCTCTGTTGCACTCCGGCAAGTGGAATACCCGTAGGTCAAAACATATAGACGTAAAATACCGTTTTGTATGCAGTCATGTAGATGTAGAATTTAGATACTTATACGTGCCAACTTCGCGACAATTGGCTGATATGTTCACGAAGGGCTGCCCGAGGCCCAAATTTACCGAATTTTGTAGACTGATAAATTTAACGTAACTTTTTGTTTATGTATACCATCTTTTGTTTGTATGTTAATGTTGTTGTTTGTGACCACATGTTTATTTTTAATCGTTTGTTGACTTTTTGTCATTATGTATCGAAATGACAGTATTAGATTAATAACGTTATTTTTTATTGTTACCTTTTTAAAAATCTTAATCGAATATATATAATTTGAGGAGGCGTGTGAGAATAATGGCAAATTATAATATTCGATAGCCACTTATTCTCGCACATCACATGCTGTGGCAACACTGTTTCTGTTGTTGTTGTTTTATCTGTGATATTTGTGTTTTGTAACTCAGCTGTGATTATATGTTGTTTGTGTGCCTTCTTGTCGCTCATCTCTCGTCGATGCATTAACATGTATGTCATCATGGTGTTTAATAAAAATTCGTGAAACATTCAAAGTATCTAGTCTTCTCTTTTATATGTCGTAATGTGTGCTTCTAGTCATCGTTTCTTTAATTCGTCGTTTTAAGTTCTTCATCATCGTAGTTCGTGTATGGTGATCCGTTGAGAATTCCACCGTTTTTCTCACAATCACAATGTAATTTTGCAATTGGAAAATTAGGAAATTTGGATTTTAATTTTAAGTATAATTTTTTAAATTCTTCAAACACCATTGACTTCTGTTCTATCCACATGACAAAGGTGTATTTAGTTGCATGATCAACAAAGATCAAAATGTATCTTTCACCATATACGCTTGGCAAAAATAGGCCCATTGTGTCGAAAGAGACCAGCTTAATTTTCTTATTTGGACGTATGCAAGTTTCATCATGGTCAAGATGTCTAGAATTTGCCTTCACACAAATCTCACAGAGTTGGAACTTGTCATCATGGAAGTTAATTTCAGAAGGAATTTTTATAGAAACTTTCAATAATAGTTCTAAGTTCTTACCTGATAAATGACCTAACTGTCTGTGCAAAATCATTTTTTTATTATATGTTGATTGCTCTATTCTCTCGATTGAATCCTGTTTGTCACCATTTACTGTATTATTATTTTCATTATTATTACTGTTTAATTGTGATCCTACATTCTCATAAACTCCATCTTCAATCTGTTCTTCCACCAAATTTGGTTCATTATTATTATTGTTTATATTTTCTGCTCTTTCTATATTTTGTTCAGTTATGGAGTTTTCTATAGTTTCATTTATATTATTATTGGTTATATTCAAGATTATTTCTTTATTCTCATCTTCATCCAACTTGTCAACCTTCTCATTTTCCTCAATCTGGAAGTTGTTCCATTCATCTTGTGATTTAATATTAGGCATGCAAGCTAGTTGATATGAGTTATTATGATATGAACATATTTTATCTAAGTGATCAGATTGATTTTCAGTTTTAAACGATATGTCATCTAAAACAATTTCATAATTCACCATGTATGCTCCTTTTGTTTTGGGGGCAGTGAATAACACCTCATCTGTGCCACACACATAAATGTTTGCAGCAGAAAAATTCTGATCAATGCCTGAAGCACAATTTTCCATTATTATGATTCCTGGTAGTAAGTTGATATTCAGAGGGGAATGTAATATACATTCTGAAGTCAAATGACTCTCTGTTTTATTTCAAAATTCTCTACTTTGATAAACATAGTGCCCACATGAGTGGCCATCAACAAAATTTCATGTATAGCTCATTCCAATTTTAATGGGCTTTCCAAAATTACAGGGTGAGGTAATTTGGACAAGTCAGATATGACATGTGCAACTGCACCACTGTCCAGCATAATCCATTTTGTAAGTGGAGTATAATCAGGAGCTATCTCCTTTCCATGAATTTGAAATGTAAATAGATTCAATAGATTGTTATCGTGTTTTGTTTGACTCGAACCAGATTCCTTATAAGGCAACATAATAGACCATTGGACTTCTGTTTCCTTATTTGATTTATTATTGTTATTATCTTGTCCATATCTAGTATTTTGTTCCATACCATCAGCATTATTATTTTGGGATTGTAGATCCTCATTCTTTGGTAGACATATATTTGCTAAATGTTTTTTACCTTGATATTTAAAACATACTTTAATATTTTCCAAATTTGGTAAAGGTTTGAAATTTTTGTATCGTTTATTATTAGCTGTGTTTGATTGGACTACACTAACTTACACCAACATACACTGGTAGGGATATTCCACAAATATTCGTGTAAAACTAGACATAAAGTCATATAACATTCCTACATTTGTGGCATCGCCCTCCCGGTGTAGGTTGGTGTAAGTTGGTGTAGTCCTATCAAACAGAGCTATTGTTTCTATTATAATTATTATTATTATTATTAGAAGATGACTGATCTGTATTTTGATTATTATTTATTTTCCCCTGTTCTGTGTTTTGATTGTGTTTCTATAGTTTTTGTTTCTATTGTAATTACTACCATGTTGATTTCTAAAATTTATATTATTATTGTTATTATGTGAGTAATTACAGTTTCTGTTATTATTATTGGATATCTTCTCGTCATTTAGCCAATCAGACCTTTCCATCATCATTGCATGAAGAGTATTAAGCTCAAAGAGTGTTATGTCATAATCCATATTCATTGCTATTGACAAATGTTCAATCTCCTCCAGTTTTTCCAAAGGTTTTCCACAATCTCTTATTCTCTGAGCAGATCTTGAAAATATATCTAAAAATTTTCTCTTATTTCCGTTATTATTATATTTTAATGTTTGGAAAAATTGTTTTGCATTTATATATATAACCTGAATGCAACTTTTATTTCGCTCTTCTGTTTTTAAGATTTAATTTATTGTAGAGATCTTTAACTTTTTCTATTAATTCATTATTTAGTCCTTGGTATATCAGAAATTTTCCTTTCTCTTGATTTCTAAAAATGTCATATGACTAACAGTATTAGCCACAGCTTCGGAATTTAAAAAAACAAGTAATTTGAGACCTAAAAATAGTACTTCTGTCATGACATTATGTATAATAGGGTACAACCCTCTGCATATAATGTGATACCATAATGGTTCTCCATGCATCATAATTATAGCCACCAAAGACTTTTTTCATATCAAAATGAGACATTATTGTTTGAAGATAAAAATTTTAAGTTTGAAGGATTGACCCTATTTCAGAAACACGAGACCACTTTCAATTAAAAGGGTAACATGGGCTCAATTACTTGATAATGCAATCACGGGGTCAACTGCTTAATGAGGGAATGCAAGTCATAAAATGTAAAATAAATCAATTGAAAAAAATTAATGAAGTCAGTTAATAATTAATATTACCACTGATGAACTCTCTGCTCTGCCGTATCACTGTGAATTTTGTTTGACAAGTCGAATATCAAAAACTTTGCTGTCAACAGTGTACTGTATAATTAGATTGATCAAAAATTTATTCTTGATTCTTCAATATCCTTTTAAATACATAAGTTATTTGTGAATTATCGATTGGATTAAATAAGAAATAAATAAATTCAAATCAAAATATTGGAAAAAAATAATTATGAAAAAATATTTAAGTTTAAAAAAAATTCAAGTTCGAACAATGAAATTGTATTACTATGTTTTGATTGTAGTCAAGTACTGAACACAAAGATGTTTCAGCAAAATGGCTACTTTTGATGTAGGTATTCTATAGTATAACAATGATGACTATGGCGACTACTGCCACACTACTACGGCTGATTGCCATTCTCCCTCGATCACCGTCACCCGGCATCGTGGCCGAGTGTATACGGTGTCGGCTTTTGGTGGCGGTGAGCAAGGGGGGTTTTAGGTGTTCGGCCGGTACAGGTTCGAATCCCCGTACCGCCTGTACACCTAAAATGACAATAAAAAGTTTTCCTATTTTGTGCAAGTTTTTACTGCATCAAATATTGATCTTGAGCAAGTATGTTCCAGATCAATATTTGTGCTCAAATTACCAAAAAACACGAATTTTGCAATGAAATTACCAAAAAAGAATGATTAAACTATGAAATATATTATAATTATTTAAATTTTTGACTTATCCTTTCGAGTTCTGGTGATTTTCAGCTGGTTTTCTCCAGGTCCAGGTACCAAATTTCACTCTAAATCCCACAAAAATTGCTGCTAATTTGTCCAGATAAACGTAAATTACCTATTCAGTTGAAGATGAAGATTATCCATCTGTTTTTAATTTGATTTGATGGCTTTCCATAACACGGTTTGCTTTCATGGATGATTTGTTGTCTCCAGATTTGTGATCCTGAAGTCAAATTCTGTGCTCAAGAATTAATTTCCATTCGCATTAATATTGTATGATGAAACGAGATGAATTTAGTAAAACATTAAGTTGGACTGGTACAATTTTAGTAAATGATTTTAATTATGAAATGACACACAGTCGACACAATTTGACAAACGACTTACATTTTCAGCAAAGATTCACACAGTATTTTAAAAAAGATTTTACAGGGTTGCCCCAATCAGCCTTCATACTGTGAAAAAAAAAGGTTGAAAAATTTACGCATCGACACATATCTTCTTAAAAAATCACTTTTCATTTCCCAGGCTCTGCTAGCATATTGGAAAAAATATATTAAAAAAAAAAAAAAAAAATGGAAAAATTCACAAAAAATTAGAATAAAACATTTTAAACCCATATCATAATATCAATATAGGTAAAAAATTTATCATGATCATATTTTTGTCCTACTTCTCAGAAATGCCACCAGATGGTGACTACTTAATATTAAACTGCCAATTGAATGCATGATGATATTTGAATCATAAGATCCAAACGGAATTTCAGTGGTATATTTAAAATTAGACGTACAATTTCAAACAAATATTCATAGAATCTTTGGCTAACATATTATGGGAACAATTATTTCAAGTTGAAAAGAGGTTGACTTCTAAGGAAAGAAATAACAAGTTCTTTTGAAATACTATAATACATTAAAAGCAGAAAATATGTACACATCTAAAATTAAGTTTAAGGGATCTGCCTCCGTCACGCAAATGAGCTCGAGTGGTAAAACTGTGTTAGTGTTTACTACGTCCAAGAGATAAAAGTTATGTGTATTGTCTAACCTTGTGAGAATGATGACAAATTATATTATATGTTAGCTCATTATTCTCACTATATAATTGTTGTGCTAACACTGACTCGATACATATTGTAATCTGTGATATTTTATATTTGTAACACAACTGTGATAATATAATTTTGTGATGTCATTGTCACTTGTGAAACGTTGACCTGTCAACATCTCATCCATCTTAAATGGAATATAAATATTGGTGAAACAAATAGTTGAGTTTTTATTTATGTGTTTGTCAAGTGTTTTTCAAGTCATCGTCTACTACCGTCGTTTATTTAAAAGTCAGTCGTCAATATTTACTATCATTTGGTCCGTTAAAACATTGATATTTTCACAGGTTATGGGCCCAGATCCCTGGTCTTTAACCTGGCCACCATTGTCATAATTTAGCAATGTTGTGCTGTTGATTCCTGCTCACTGCCATCCAAGTTGTTAACGCATTTATTAATTTATTTTTTATTGTTTAATATGTTTGCCTTTTTCGTCATTCCTGTGATCTCGATCATTTTTATTTCGATTGTTGACGCATCTGACTGTTGCCAAATACGGCTGTTTGTCGTGCAACTGATCGTCTACTGTTTTTGTAAAAATGGAGGTTAAAAAGGTAAACTGCACTCAGCTATTTAATGGGCGTAACAGAGGAACGTGGAAATTTCAGATAGAGCTGATGCTGGCCAAGGAATTGCTAGGTAAATTAATCAATGATAATTTGTCGGCAGTTAGAAATTGAGATGACTTGTATTCAAAAGACAATGCTAAATCGATGTTTTTAATCGCAAATAACGTGACTGACAACTATCTGGAGATTATTCAAACGTACACTACAGCGAAGGAAATGTTCCAGGCACTCATAAACCTCATTGATAATGGAAATGATCAAACATTGATGGATTTACGCGGGGAATTGTATGCTAAACTGTATGTATTTGGTGCTGATTTACAGAAATATTTACTTGATTTTCATGCTCACTGTAGTCGAATGATTGAACTCGGAGATCAAACAACAACAAAATAATTTATTTTGGTCCTGCTCCGATCGCTACCAGCTGAATTTTGTCCAGTAAAAGTTGTTGTTGAGGATTCATAGGTCATCACCTGGGATACTGTGTTCATGAAGCTGATGAACTTCTAGTGTAAGCTATTGTCAGATGGTAATGTGACATTGAGAGGTAATACTCATAACTTTGTTTCGCTAAAACCTTCTTCAGTACCTCTTACTGGTGAAGAACATGCTGTTTTTGAGAATCATAACATCTTGAACCATAATTTGAATAATAATAATCGTTTCAATCGTGGTCGTTTTTGTGGCTACAACAATAATCGTGGTTTTAATCGAGGAAGAGGGAATAATAATAATAGTCAGACAAATTAATCTTCTAATAATGAACACCAAAATTATAATAATCAATATAGTTACAATTCAGGATCATCTAGCAACAGTAATAGTAATAATAATCAAAATTTTGATCGTGATTATAATTATTCAAATGTGAAATGTCACTACTGCAATAAGTTAGGGCATATAGCTTGAAATTGTCAGGTCAAAAATAGTAATACTCAACCGCAGCAATGACAATAATAATCGATCTGATGATCAAAATAATCAGAATAATAATAGTAGGAATTCGGCACAAATGTGTAATGATAACTTTAATGATGACTGCTCTGAAGTGGGCTACAGTTTTACTGCTGTTGATAGCAATCATGAATCTGATGATTCTGTATTGGTTGTTGAAGATACTTTAAAATCAAATTTCCTTTCTCAAACCACATTTGTTGTCGACAGTGGCTGTACAATTCATGTAATTAATGACATTAACTTATTTAGTGAATATATTGATTTAATTAAACCACATAGTATTCGTGTTGCCAAGAAAGGAGTTTCACTGTCTGTTATGTCAGTAGG
Source organism: Ericerus pela (assembly GCA_011428145.1). NCBI lineage: Eukaryota > Metazoa > Arthropoda > Insecta > Hemiptera > Coccidae > Ericerus > Ericerus pela. Next base: position 10,645 of record WOFM01000638.1, read on the forward strand.
TACAATAAAAGTTAAAATTTTGGAAGGAACTGTTATAGAATTGAAAAATGTAAGGTATGCACAAGAGCTGCCACAGAATTTTCTGTTGGTGAAATAGCTGGGCAAGTCCGGATTTGATACTCTTTTTAGAGAGAAATATGTTGAAATTATCGAATGCTCCAGTCGTAAAATTGTGACCACTGATGTCGGCATTAACTCAGACTTTACATGGTTGATTTTTTTTAAATTGCAAGTCAATCGTGCACTCTGACTTTGGAGGATAACTCAAGTCCACTAACTTTGTGGCACAGATGCCTTGCCCATCTTAATGTCAATGATGTCAAGTTATTATCAGGTAGAGGTCTTATACCAAAGGTTGACTTGAATCGCAAATTGCTGTGTGAGCCTCGTGTTATGGAAGAGCAAAGGAGGAAACCTTTTGCTAGATGTATTAGAAAAACTGTAAAACCACTTGAATTAGTGCATACTGACCTATGTGGACCAATTAATCCTGGTTCATATAAGGGAATAAAGTATTTTATGACATTCATTGACAATTATTTAAATTTTTGTTAAGTGTACCTCCTGACGAGTAGAATGGAAGTATTGGCAAAACTTAAGGAGTACCATGAGATGGTCTCGAATAAATTTGGGTATAATGTAAAATGTTTGTGGTGTGATTGTGGGAAAGAGTACACTAATGCTGCTTTTCGATCATATTGTGTTGAAAGGGAATCATTTTTCAACCTACGGTTGGTGGCTGCCCCAACAAAATGGGAAGGCCAAACGGATGAACAGGACACTGTGTGAGAGAGTCAGGAGTATTTTGTTTGAGAGTAATCTCGAAAAGATCTATTGGACTGAAGCCATTTTATTTTTGGCTTACATAGTAAACAGCTGTCCTACTAATGAGGACTTTGTGCCTTTTGAGAGGTGGTATAATGAATAATATCATTATTCAAAGTTAAAGGTCTTTAGATGTGACACATATATGTTGTCGTTAAACACGATTCAGATAAATTTAAAACAAAAAGTGAGAAATTAATAATGGTAGGTTATTCACCATGTGGATACAAATTACTGGATATTAAAGCTAAAGAAATACGTCTATCACATGTCGTTGAATTCTTTGAAAATAATTTAGGAAGAAGTAGGTATACTTGAGAAGATGATATTTTTAAGGAAATCACAGAATTAAATTTAGAGAACAACACAATCACACCTTCAAGGATACATATATTGATGTGAGGTATACCGTGCGAGGACTGAAAAAGAACACTAGACTTTTATTCACTAAGAATTTATTATGCAGACTAAAAACATACTTGAGAATAAAATATAATATCGTATAAGATGGCAAAGCACAGCGTTATTGGTAACCGAAAGTAGGGGAAGCGATTTGTGAGAGAAGTAGAATGTATGACATTTATATACATATAGTGTGATGATGATGATGATGATGAAGAAGAATGTGATGAGGTGGGATTTCCATTACAATATATATGATGGAGACAACATGGAACAGTTTTAACACGGGATTGAGTGTCCAGACTAGATGCTGCGTGCTGGTGTATGAAGTACCCCAGACTGAACACCCTAACCAATCAGAATCAAAAAGTGGTGTAAAAGTGAAATACTTTTTACGCTAGTGTTTATGAACAAATGCACGTTGCGAAATTTTCCTCCAATCAGGTATTTAGTTGGAAGTATTGGTGTTTGTAGAAGCGCTTTTTATTGGTAGGACACAGAAACTACCCATGTGTCATCTCCTTCATATATATATGATGGAGATGACATGAAACAGTTTTAACATGAGGTTGAGTGTCCAGACAATAGATGTCACAAGCTGGCGTACGAAGTATCCCAGACTCTACACTGCAACCAATCAGAATCAAAAATTGGTGTAAAAGTGAGGTACTTTGTACACCAGTGTTTATAAACAAATGCACGTGGCAACATTTTCCTCTTATCAGATATTTAGATGGAAGTACTTGTGTTTTCTATAGATTGGACATGGAAACTGCCCATGTGTCGTCTTCATTATGTATATATCCTCGAAGCCTCGAAGCTATTTGAAATTTTCAACAGGGTTTTTTCACTCGCGAATAAACCTTTGACTATATACATACTGGACTGCTAATACTGATAAGAATAACACAGAGTCCAATGAACAACCGGTGAAGTTGAGTCAGACACCCGTATCCCCGTTCAAAATTTTAGTTTACTGGTAGGCTGAAAATGTTCCCGACCATTCAGAAAATGTTCTAGGTTATTCATATTTGAAAATTGAAAAATTAGAAGGTATAATTAAAGAAAATGGGAATTTAAAGATTGAAAAAATTGTTGGTATAAATTTAGGCATATCCACCAATAAGAGCTATGCATCAATAAATCAAATTCTAAATTGATTTAACTGAAATTTTTGAACTTCTGAGTTTGATAAAACTACAACATTACCGATTTAATTCGTAATTAAAAGCAATAATTGTGGTAAGAAGAGACCTTGTCAAAGGAAAAGACAATAAGTATTAATAAATTTGATAATGAACTAACATTTTGAACAGGGATACACCTGTTTGTTTTGAACACAGCTTTTTATCAGTATTAGCAGTCTAGTATGTATATAGTGTTGATTTATATGACTCCTTTTTAGCTTTACGAATGGATCCAATTCCACATCCGAATATATTTTATAAATGACGTATATATTTTGTCTGTGATAGATATATTTATGAAAATACCTTTTGCTCAGTAACATTGGTTTTGGAACTCAACGTTTTTGGGGCTTCCAATTTTTTCTAGTCTCTTCTATTAATTAATGATTTTCAATTTGACGAACTTTTGCGATCTTTTTAATGTGTGTAATACGAATCGATTAATTATACGATTTATGAATTTGTTCTTGGTTCTTCAGTGTTTTAATAATTATACGAAAACCGATCCTACGCTAGAAGAAGAATAACTCAATATGGTAGCAGAGCAAGGTTACTGAGGAACCATTGTTGACGTGATCTTTTGTCTAGATTCTCACTGTGGTAATTATTGAACTGAGCTACGATTTTAATTAATTATTTTTGACGTTTGGTTTCCAACAATCTGGCTGATTCCAACGATGAAGATCAACGAATCGATTTTCGAGAACTGTAGATCAGGTAGAAGAATTCCTATTGTTCTTGACCAAGCTGAAAACGTGGTAGATCCGGTGAATCCAGTGATCAACGAAAACGAAGTGAACGAAGTAAACGATTTGATCGATTTAAACGATTTAAACGGTGTAAACGAAAACTGGTAATGTTCCAATTATTCATATTTTAAACATAAACGAAAGTATGGAATCTCAAAACGATCTGGTATTAAAAAGTCAGATATTCAATGGTAAGAATTATACAGCATGGAAGAAATTAATTCGTGTGAATCTGAGAGCTAACGGCTGGCTAGATACTCTCAGTGAGTACATTCCGAATAATGAAGGAAATGCTCAAGTTGCTTTGACAGCAAGACAGATGAGAGAAGGAAAAGCATTTGCGTATATATATAACCGTTTAGATACTGTGAGACAAACGACTGTAAATGCTGCAAATATGCCTTTAGAATTGTTTCAGATTCTTGATCCAATGTATGAACAAACTGGTCCAGTTGACGTGATCGTTGTACAAACGAAAATTGGTGCAATGCAATACGATTTGAAAAATCCATTGGAAGATCATATAGCAGAATTTGAAAAATATTGTGCTATATTAGAAAATGCGAATGAACGTCTTCCATTTACGCTAAAGGTTGCTTGGCTGCTAAAAACGATGCCTGAACGATGGTCACACGTAAGGACGGTAGTAAATTCACTGTCAGGTGAGCAAAGAAACTTTCAATATATTAAAAGTTTATTGTTGACTGAAGAGACTACGTATAAAGACAGTCACGAATATAAAGAGGCTGAAAAGCAGGCTATGTATTCCAAGACATTTAGAAATAACGGCGGTTATAGAAACCAACGAAATGATCAACGAAACGATCAACGATATGGTAACGCTAACGTGAATCGAAACTATAGCAACGGCAGTAACGGTTTTAAGAGATTTAACGGTAATTCGAGAAACGAGAATATTAAATGTTTCAGATGTAATAATTTCGGTCATATTGGTAGACATTGTCCTAAATTTGGGAACCATGTGAGAACCAATGACGATCAACGCTCCAGTAAAACGAATAATCAGCATCAAGTACGACAAGCAAACGAAGCCACAACGAATCCAACGAAAACCAACGTACCAGCTGTAAATAGTGAAAGAATGAGTAACGTAAATTTTGCTGAAGTTAATTTTAATCGTGAATGTAACGAAGAACGGTATGCTTTAAATTTGTGTTCTAAATCTAGTAATGAAATAGAATTTGTTCTAGATAGTGGAGCTTCAGACAATATGTCCGGTGATGCTTCAAATTTTATTCCAGACAGCATTTATAAAAATCCGGTTACGATAAATAGTGCGAATAAAAATAGTGCGTTACATTCAAGTGAAAGTGGCGATATTAATGCGATTTTTGTCGACGGCGATTTAACGCGAAATCTTGTAATAAAAGATGTTTTATATGTACCTAATTTGCGAACGAATTTACTTTCAGTAACTAAGCTTATGAAAGGTGGCTATACGATAGTTTTTCGCGACAACGAAGCCTTAGTTGGTAAAGGTGGCAAGCTGATTCTACGAGGTCAACTGGAGAATAACTTGATACGAGTTCGAGTAATGGTAAATGAGGACGTCGATCTTAGAAAATCCTACGCTCTTGTAACGAATGTCAACGAAGTCGCTGAGTTATGGCATAAACGAATGGGTCATCTGAACGTAACATACCTGGAAAAGTTATCCAACATCGTCAAAGGTATGAATTTTAACGATTTCTCTTCCCTCAAAGACAGAACGTGCTCTGTATGCCAAGAAGCGAAGCAGACGAGAAAGCCATTCAACGCCGAACGTAGAAAAGCAACGAAGCCTGGTGAGATAGTCTACGTAGATCTCAACGAAGTTTCAACTCGCAGTAACGTGGTGCCAAAGAAATGGATTTTGGTAATTGTTGACGATTTTACACATTACGTAATAATAAAAGTTTTAGATCGAAAAAGCGACGCAGCCGATACGATTCAAGAATACGTTGAATTGATGAAAACGTTCCATCAGAATCCTGTGGTGGAAATAAGAGCAGACAACGGTGGTGAATTCACATCGAATTCATTTAAAGAAATGTGTAAACGAAATGGTATACGCAACGAGTATGCAGCACCATACCATCACGAGCATCAAGGACGTGTAGAACGGTATAACAGAACATTATTAAATTATACGCGTGCGTTAATGTTTGAATCAGGAGCAGCTTTAGAATTATGGCCATATGCGGTAGAACATGCGAATTATTTGCTGAATCGAGTACCAACGAGAGCCAATGACTTTGTAACGCCATACGAACGTTGGGTTGGCAGAAAACTGAACATCAGTAAAATACGAGTTTTTGGAAGTTTAGCCTACGTCAAAATTGAAACTCCAAATACAACGAAGTTAGATCCTCACAGTAAGCTAATGTTTGTTGTAGGTAATACAGACACTGGTTATTTGCTGTATGATCTAGTAACGAAAAGCTACGAGAGATCATCAAACGTTGAAGTCGACGAAACGAAAACATTCAAAGATTTTAATCCGGTTCAGTTTGGTAACTACGGTGATCTGGAAAACGAGATCATATCCAACAACAAAGAACTAATCCAAGAAGCTGAATCGAATTTCACTTATGCTCTGCACATAAACGTAGAAGTGGGGTTACCAACGACGTATGCAGAAGCGGTTAATAGTCCTGATCGAGAAAGTTGGTTGAACGCGATTAACGCTGAATTGAATTCATTAATCGAAAATAACGTATATTCTGTAATTAAACGTAACGACGCGAAAACGAAAGTGATACGTACCCGGTGGGTGTTCGCGAAGAAAAGTATTGAAAATGTTAATAGTTTATTTAAAGCTCGTTTAGTCGCACTTGGTTGTATGTTAAATAATCACGATTTAAAAGACATTTACTCGCCGGTACCTAAATTAGAAGTTGTGCGTACGTTTTTATCGATTATTAATTTTTATAAGTTGAGACTTAAACAATTAGATTTTGTAACGGCATTTTTAAATGGAAAATTGAACGAAGACATTTATGTAGAAATACCTGAAGGGTGTAAATCGTATAAATATTGTAACGCGAATAATAATAATGATTATGTTTGGAAACTTAACAAAGCCCTTTATGGTTTAGATACTGCCGCGAAAATTTGGAACGATACTCTAGAAACGTTTTTAGAAAAGAATAATTTTCACGCATTAAAAACTTGTCCGTGTATTTTTAGAAACGAAAATGAAAATGTATTTATTTTAGTTTATGTAGACGATATTTTGATCGCGAGTAACAACGAACACAAAATCGATTTTACCATAAATGTATTGAAATCTGCATTTAATGTAAAGGTTGTAGATGTGCCTTCTAAGTTTTTAGGTTTGGTTATTTCACGAGATATAGAAGGTCAATGTATCCAACTTCATCAACGACCGTATATCGAAGCTGTTATTGAGCGGTTTGGTATGAAAGACTCACGACCAGTCAGTACGCCAATGGAGTTTGTGGTTTGAAAATCGAAATCGACGAACGCGATATCCGTCGAGAGCTACCCTATCGCGAGATTATTGGTTGTCTGAATTATATTGCGCATGGTACGAGACCAGACATCATGTACGCTGTTAACGTCTTGAGCCGACATCAGAATACTCCGACGGAGATGTTGTTCAAGTACGCGAAACGAGTGCTACGTTATTTGCTCGGCACAATCGATCAATGTTTGAATTTTGGGACTGGTGCCGAGGAAATCATCACTGGCTACGCAGATTCAGCTTGGGCAGGCGACGCAAATGATCGCAGGTCTACATCTGGTGTTCTACTCTGTGTACATGGTAATCCAGTAGTCTGGCGAATGAAAAAGCAAAGTAGTGTCGCACGATCATCATCGGAGGCAGAGTTTGTTGCTCTGGAGTTAGCTACTACAGAGATCAAGGGCCTACTAAATTTAATGGTGGAAATGGGCTACGAGCGCAATGATTTGGTTCCAGTTCCAGTCTACGAAGACAACTCCGGCGCTATCGCAATAGCTAAGACCAGAGAAACGCGACGTACCAAACATATTGACATTGCCTACCACATAACGAAAGACGCTGTCCGTGATGGGGTCATCAAACTTGTCAAGGTGTCAACGACCGATCAGATAGCAGACGTGCTAACGAAAAGCCTTAATGGTCCGCAGCATCACAAGTTAATGTCGAAATTATTTAATAATTTGTAATGTTTGTAATTAGCGGATCGTTGATATAATTGTGATCGGATATGGAATTGAGGGGGGGTGTTGATTTATATGACTCCTTTTTAGCTTTACGAATGGATCCAATTCCACATCCGAATATATTTTATAAATGACGTATATATTTTGTCTGTGATAGATATATTTATGAAAATACCTTTTGCTCAGTAACATTGGTTTTGGAACTCAACGTTTTTGGGGCTTCCAATTTTTTCTAGTCTCTTCTATTAATTAATGATTTTCAATTTGACGAACTTTCGCGATCTTTTTAATGTGTGTAATACGAATCGATTAATTATACGATTTATGAATTTGTTCTTGGTTCTTCAGTGTTTTAATAATTATACGAAAACCGATCCTACGCTAGAAGAAGAATATCTCAATATATAGTCTAGGGAATAAACCCTAAAAAGAACGTAGCTTCTGATAAGAAATGAAAACGTCATGATCTGTTGATCACGTTCTCACGTTGTTTTATCGGGTTAAATGCCAATGCCATTCTTGTCGTGCTGGAATTTTTGACATGAACATTTTTCGTGATTTAGATTTTAGTTTGACAGTTTCTCGTTATTGGAGTAAGTTTTGTAGTATGCGACAATTTAATTTTATCGAGATGATTACGCGTGATCACAATTATGTTCGAGATCTTCTGTAATGGGTAAATAATTTGATTAACTGTATTTATAGCCTTACATAGAGCGTAAAGGTTCAATTTAAACTTGCTTAGCCTTAAATCTTGGCTGAAATATACGCGAATTTTATTAACTAATCAGATAAATTTGTTGTAGAAACTCATGATACACCGTTTTTCTTTGCTTTACCTTGTTTCAGAAATTAAGAAATAAACTCATCGAAGTATCTTGATTATTGTTTATGACTTAAGTGGATAATTTGTCTCCATTCTTTGTCTACTTAAAATTTGTTGTTTACCATGTTTCGTAGTAAATTTCGTTTCAACTCGTGTAGAATAATTTTAGTTACTTCGTTGATTTGGTTTGTCGTCGATGTAATCATACTAGCTTTTTATTTTGATTCTTTAACTAATTTAAACAAAAGCAAGCCCGCTCAAAATATAAACAATAAATCTAATCATATTTTGTTGAGAGAATCACTGCATGAACCAGAACAAGCCTACTTAATCAGCGCTGGAGCTGAAGTGAAACGCGATAGTAGAGGAATCTCCCAAACTTATCGGACTTCTGATTTGAAGAATTGGCAGCCGGCGAAACCTGTGAAAGTCAAGTATGGAAAACCAGGCGAAGAAGGAAAAGGTGTTTCTATCCCGCCAGATCAAGAAGCCATTATGAAAGAAAAGTTTAAGCTCAATCAGTTCAACATTTTAGCTAGTGACAAAATTTCGTTAAATCGGTCTCTGCTAGATGTTCGTAATCAGGGGTGAGTTGTTCGTTCTTTCTTTGAGAAATCTAATCATTAATTTTATACATTGATATTATCACTGTAAATTATTGCAGTTGTAAGTTTAAAAAATACCCAGTATTGTTACCCACTACGACCATTGTGATCGTGTTTCACAACGAAGCCTGGTCAACGCTACTTAGAACTGTTTGGAGTGTTATCAACCGGTCGCCGCGAACTCTGCTTAAAGAAATTATTTTAGTTGATGATGCTAGCGAACGAGGTAGGTAGTGTAATTGATTTTTTCTACGAAACAATTTAAACCTTTGTCTTTGTTGTATTATGGTAATATTAATTTTTGATTTCCAAGATTATTTGGGAAAACAATTAGAAGACTATGTTGCAAAGTTACCAGTTACCATTAAAGTTTTAAGAACTGGAAAACGATCTGGTTTAATCAGAGCTCGTTTGCTCGGTGCTAAACATGTTACTGGCCAAGTAATAACATTCCTTGATGCTCACTGTGAGTGCACAGAAGGTTGGCTCGAACCCCTTCTGGCCAGAATTGTTTTGAACAGGTAATTTAAAAATAAAGATACTGTTAGAATGTTTGATCGTCCTGAAAGCTCAGCGTTGTTTTACGAAATATTGTATTATTATTATTATTATTATTTCAGAAAAACCGTTGTCTGTCCGATCATTGATGTCATTTCAGATGAAACGTTTGAATACATTACTGCTTCAGATATGACATGGGGTGGATTTAATTGGAAATTAAATTTTAGATGGTTTGTTTTTGCGAAAAACTATTATAATTTGTAAATAATACTTCAGCATAGTTCCTATTATTTCTTATTTTGCAGGTACCGAGTACCTCAACGGGAAATGTCGCGACGTGGTGGTGACCGAACTGCTCCTTTACGAACACCAACCATGGCGGGTGGTTTGTTCTCTATCGATAGAGATTATTTTTACGAAATCGGCTCTTACGACGAAGGAATGGATATATGGGGAGGCGAGAATTTGGAAATGTCTTTTCGGGTACATCTTTCCTGCTTTTGAATATATTATGTTTTAAATAACTTATGTTGCTCCTTGAGGATCACGAAAATCCTGAGAATATAGATGTGTAAAAATTATCGACTTACTCAAATGTAAATTAAGCCATTATGTTTCCAGGCTCGAGCCTAGTGCACTTGTATGATAAGAAGATAACTTGCCTTGCTGGCCAGACCGTCACGGTGTTTGTTAAATGCCTACCAAAAATCTTGTTTAAAAGTTAAAATTGAAAGAAAATAGTGAAGAAATGTTGAAAAAAGAAATAATTGAGCCATATGAAATGCAATATTTATTTCTTCAAATGCCTTCATCATATATGTAGGTAGCGATGACGAATAATTTTTGAAATTTTTGATGTTCGAATACTATATACATTAAATTATAAAATTGCGACTGTCATACGCTACCCATCGACATACATGAGAAACGTAACTTTCTGTGTTTTTTTATCAAGTTTTTTGTTAGACATACTCAACTTCATGCATTTAATACAACCGTAGGTTATTAAATTGTTTTTTGGAACTGTTTGGTCCCAACTGTTGTGACGACCACTCATGAATGAGAATAAATTTCGTGTCAAATTGTTGCTCATTATTAATTAATCGTAGTGAATTTTGGGAAATTTGATAAATTTTTTTCTTTCCCAAACTTATGGATCATCTCATTCGGCTATTAGGCCTAACATGTTCTTGCATTTTTTTTTTTCCAAATAGATACAGCTTACACATATCCACAAAATTCATATATTTGGCAGCATCCAACTTATACTGTGATAGTCTAATCAGCTTCATCAAACTTCTCGGTATCAAAAGTGAGCTAGGCTCGGTTTAAAAGAATTTATTGATTGTTATAATTCACTGAAAATTGATCTTTTGAAGCCATTTTTTACCAGTCGCTAAAATTGTTTAGGTTTGGCAGTGCGGAGGAATTTTGGAAATAATTCCTTGTTCTCATGTTGGTCATGTATTTCGAGATAAGTCTCCTTATACTTTTCCGGGAGGCGTTTCTAATATAGTTTTACACAATGCAGCACGAGTTGCAGAAGTATGGATGGACGAATGGCGTGATTTTTATTACGCTATGAACCCAGGTAGAGTGTTCAAAAAAAGAAACGAATGCATTCGAGACTATCTTACTAATCGATTTATACTTGTAGTCAGTTACTAACCTCTAACCCTGTGTAGGCTTATACTAACGCTACGAATGAAAATTAAAAAAAATTTGGCTTGCTATAACTGTAATTCTAAACAATAGATTTTTACATCTTTAGACCATAATGTTAGATCGTAATTTATTTCTTGATAATGAGCTTGAATGGTCGGTCATGGGTTTTTAGGCGCTAACAGTCCAGCATAACGCTTTTTATATGTGGCGATATGATAAAGATTAATAATGCTGATATTCGCGGGTATATCTTCCATGCTTTGCTGTGTTCTTACATTCTGACATTCTCTAGTCGAATTTTTTCTTGAATTTGTGCAATATTACTTCTTTCATTAATTTCGAAGTTTTCTTCAATTTCTTTCGTCTAAAAATCTGCCTTTGTTTCTTTCATTTTCTGTAAATTACTTCTATTAATAACTTTTGATCAAACACGTGATTGTGTTGTGCAAGGCATAACAAAACTCAACTTTCTTGTGTTGCTTCACTAAATACTGTTTTTCGTACATTTTGATAAGAAGTTTTCACTGAACATGTTTTCTTATCTCTTGTTGTTTCGTTTAGGTTGAAATTCTTTCTTTTACTTACTGCCAATGTCGATTCATCTATTTTTTTCGTGTTTTCTCATTTTTAAAAATTCTAATTTGAAGTCATATAGAATTTATTTTTTTATTAGGATTCTTAATTAAAGAATCAGAACGCAAAAGCGTTTTACTTTGTGGCTAAATAGAATATTATGATAACAACGAATGTGAGAGAATAGTAGAAAATTTGTTTTAACTGTTTGAATTTATCCATACTCACATCTGATGAAGTAGATGAGGATTACCTTCTTATAATCTCAATTATGTAAAATTGTTTAAATTGGTGAAATCCGTCTATTTTTATCCCTTCTTCCGTTCTAGTAAAGCTCAATGTATACTGAAGTCTGAAAGTTCTTCCGAACAGATTTTACAAGGCTTCTAAATTTGTTATTCTTTTTTCTTTTTTTTTGCTTTTCCTTATCTGAACAATGTATGATAGTCCGAAATAAACCTCTTATGTAAAAAAAAATTAAATTGTTCAGGATAGCCAAAAAATATTCCCATTTTGTGAACAGCGAACATAGGTCTTCCGAATAAATTTTATAAATTAGTTAATTTATGTCCAGAATATTCAGTAAAATAATTTTAAGGCTTTGTTTCTTCGTAAGCCCAGGATAAAATAAAAAATGGTCAACTGAACTCATAGGAGGTATTTACAAACACATGGAAGGTATTTACAACTAATAGAGAGGTTTTAGTGAATTCGCATAGGAGGTAAGAAAATGGTTTCTGATGGCTGAATATTTAACTTAACACATGTGAGTATTTTTCAACATATGGCCAATGGAAATACGAATCCAAAAAGCCAAACAAGGTATTCTCAAAAAAACAGGCATATAGGAAGTTTTTTTTGGACCACCGATTCAAGTATTTGTAGGTCACATCAAAGTCCCCCGAAATTTCAATTAATTTGATTATTTGGTTCGACCAAATAAATCTTGACATCCCGTTAAATTCTGGTTTAGATAAAGCAAAATTCTATTATACAGTGAGTTTTTACTCTTAGCAACTTCTTGTTGTTAACGTTTTCGTGATGTTTTCTTTTACAAAAATTTTTCTTGAATTTTTCTTCTAACGTGATTAAATACGCGTTGGAAATTGTTTTCTGTTTATTCTAAGTCTGAAATTCAATGATTATTGTTACATGTTCAAATTTTCTGGGAATTTCCTTTCCTTTCGAGTTATTAAAAATTTATATTTTTGTATTTTTTATTAATATTTCGTTCGAATGGTCCAATAAAATTTTACTCCGCGTTTTAGTGTTTAAAAATTTTTTAATTAACTGATTTATATTCCATTTTAATTGATAATTTAGTTGCTCGGGTTTGTGTCGATTTTTTCGCTCATTTCAAGTTCGTGTTTGCCGTATTCTTTCTAGAATACTTCGTTTGTACACCTACACGTCTTGTTAAACCGTGGTATTTCTAATCATTATCACGTGAAATTCGCGGACGTCATGTCCGTAATTCCGTTGGACAATTTTTTTTTTTTTTTTCAAATCTAAATTGGTAAACTCCATTTTATAGTTTTTTCTTAATCTAACGTTATTATTACTTGATGTTACATTGTCGTGTGAAATACTTTCACTCATTCTCATATAACTTTTTTCTTTACCTTCCGGGTTTTCATATCTACTTTTTCTTTTTACGTTGTATTTAAATCGTCATTTTTTATAGTTATTCTGAAATTCACAGCATCAATTCTGTCATATTTATTCATTATCTCGCTGCGTTTGATTTTTTTTTATACTTTGGTCAGGTCAAAGTGCGATGGCTTCAGCGATCGTGATCTTTTAATTTACATTTATCGTGTCAAAACTTATGGAAATCTATGAAAAGATACATTTAATCATGTCTAGTGATTAGAAAAATATTGTCTCATTTTATTTGGTTTATGCAAAATAAAAATTATTGTCGTGGAAAGTAGGAAACATAAAGGTTGCTGCTATCACCATCGACATAATGAATACGACTCGTTAGACAAATGTATTTTCTGAAGTCATCTTTTGAATGATTTTAATAGTTTCTTATCGAATGAAATTATTTTTCCATTAATTGCAACATCAAAATTCATGTTACGGTTTACATTTGAAAATATCCGAAAATGATAGTCAAACTTGTCAAAGTCACTGTGTACGATTCTCTCTCAGTTGTAGATTTATTTTTCGCAAATGGAAAATAACCTCCTTACTGTGACATTGTGTTTCTAGTTTTGTTCGAATATTGACTAGGATATACAATTTGAACAATATCAGTTTCCGATTTATAGCTCTGGTATTCTGTGTGTGTTTCTAGTATCTCGAGATTTATTCCATCGTTTGGCGTGTCAGTTATGCATTTCACTCCAACAGCTTTAATGTGAGGTATCGTCTATTCCTTTTTCATAGCATCTAAATTTCACATTTCCATGCTTAGAGATTATGTTCTTCTCCTGCGTAAGATGAAGAAAAAATTTAATTCATATTGACGTCAGAATTCCAAAGAAAGATACAGTCGTATATTTTCTTCCTCATTAATACGTATTATATTTAAGAGAACAGCGACGTATCCCAATAATTGGAAAACAAAGATTTTTTTTTCCTTCATCGCTTAATGGGTAATTGAGCCTGGGTGTGTAGATTTGGATGTGTGGTGGCAGTTTGGAGATAATCACATGCTCGCGTGTCGGACACGTATTTCGCAAATCCACTCCGTACACATTCCCTGGGGGCACTTCTGAGATAGTGAATCGTAACAATGCACGTTTGGCTGAAGTATGGATGGACTCGTGGAGAGACTTCTTTTATGCAATTAATCCAGGTAAGTTGTGCCAAAAAAAAAAAAAAAAATGAAAGATGAATAAATGATTTTTACACTTTGCACACTTAAAAAAAAATCCGGTAGATTTACGCTTACTTGCTTATTGGCAGTCTGTAATAATTTATTAGGATTTTTTGTTTAAATACTGGTTTTTTTTCAACGTACTTATGTTTGAATATTTTTCTTTCTTTTTCATCGTGAACAATGAAGGTATTGTTCGTTTACTGGTTTACATCCGGTGATTTCAATTTCAATTTCGTTGCGGAAAATTAGTTTGGTTGCTGCATTTTTATGGGAAAAATATTAATCGATCAAAACAAAAAAATATTTTAAAAAATGAAAAATATTACGATAAAAAGTTGAAAAATGATCGTCAATGGAGTATTAAAAACGGATATGAATGTATTGACTCTGTTAACTTTCCATGTCGTTTTTCTGTTGATTCCATTTTGATTTTTAATTTTAACCTTTTGGTCTGCATGATCTACCGTCATTAATTTATATATTTAACACATTTCTGTGTGAGTTTTTCACGTCACTGTGTTTCTATTTTCGCATTTTTTTTTCACTGTTTTTCTCGTTTTTGTATGATATTCTTTTCATTTATTTCAATTAAATTTCCCCTGATAGTGGTCATACGATTGGTTCCCTTGGAGGATTACGTTCCATGAGAAGGCAGTAGACAAACCGCTGTTGTTGAATACTTCTGAAGGATTTTCCATCAGGTCCTTGATTGGAGATTATTTGTAATGTTATTCATTTAGTAATGTTCATAACGACACGTCTTATTTTGGTGGGGTCGACGATATTCTGAAAACCGATGATATCGGACGATCATTCCAAATATTGTCGGTGAAGAAAGGAATTGTGAAGTCTGAGATGTTGAAAATCGTTATATAGTTTTGTTCATGGAAAATTTATATTTTGCGAAGAAGCTAGTGATTGCTCAATCGTATTGCAAGCCTTGCATTTTTGTGGAAGTTTCTTCTAAAAATAATTTGGTTTTTACTTTAATAATATTTAATAAATCACTGTCTGGTATTACGTAATTTTTTCAAAAATAACAAAGTGGCATTTCCCCTTTTTTTACTAAAAATTATTTTAGAAGCTTGCTATTCTATTTGCACGCAACAGTATTCTTGGCGTTTACTAACCATGAGTAGATCGACGACCTTCAGTTGTATGAACCACGCGAAAACATTTTTAAGAAATTGTGGTTGGATTCCTCCCTCCTATCAGACAAAATGCAAATTAGAATAGATAATTTACTTCGAATTTTTCTTTTAATTTTTGTTTCACTTGAAATTGAGAGTCGATAGGTAGGTAATTTTAATAAATCTATCATAAATTGTAAATATCCTTTAAATAAAATTTTATTTAGTCCTGAACGAAACTGCATTAAACCTAAATATTTTCGTTTCAAATATATAAAAAATCCTACCTCAATAAAAAAATTAATTAATATAATAAATAATTTTATTATTATTTTCTCTTCATTATTTAGAAGCCCATTCGCTAACTGATAATTATTTATCACATAATCTGTCAGACATAAAAAAAATTATATAAAATTATGATCACTTTTTATCATTCCTTTTGGAGATTACTTCGAAAATACGGAAACAACTCTATTCATTTGCGAAGGAATATTGTTTATTTGAAAGAAATCATAGTGTTTGTCATGTCCACATTTGAATGTATATTATTAAAGTAAAACCAATTTACTCAAGTTTTAGTTTGTCAATTAATGTCTAAATTAACTTAGATAAAAATTTTATTTTATGGCCGTATTTATGCTCATATTTTTCAACTTCCAAATAAATTTTTTTGTACACAAATTTTCTCTAAATTTCTCAATTTTCTGTTATCAACGAATTCGTAACTGCTTTAGTTTCAAAAACAATTGCCTCTCCGTATATTTCTTCTTGGATATATGTACTTTTATCTTGGTGTC
The DNA here is from genome assembly GCA_011428145.1 of Ericerus pela. NCBI lineage: Eukaryota > Metazoa > Arthropoda > Insecta > Hemiptera > Coccidae > Ericerus > Ericerus pela. The sequence goes on from WOFM01000638.1 coordinate 26,908, forward strand.
TAGTATCCTCGTATCTTGAATCTTATCCTGAATAATTTGCTACGTATAAAGTTTCTCAAGTTTTAATAATAACGGATGAATTTTAAATGCTAACCACAAAAGAAAAAAAAGAAAAAGTGTATCGGAAAGACTACGTATGAAAGCATCTTATATAATCGTATCCTGTTGTTTACTTACTTTGTAACGGTTCCAACTTCACCCTCATTTGACTTGAGACTAATATTTTAAGAATTTAAACCGTTGTTTACTGTTTGAGTTGAATTTTTATGCATGCATGATTTAATGCCTACGAGTTGTTCATTTGTGAATGCTTGTTATTCACATTGAGTATTTTGTGAATCTCACCTGCATGATTTGTACATATAAACAATGGATGCATGAATACTTTTTTCCTCCAAAAATATGTTATTTTATTTTCTAACATGCACAGTTTACGCAGTTGATGTCGCAGCGTTAATTTTTTTTTTTTAAATTTTTTGATTATTATTTTATTCATTGTTTCATTTTCGTAAATGTTTCAGGAGCAGCGAACGTTGAAGTTGGAGATGTCAGTCCTCGTAAAGAGTTGCGAGATAAGCTTCAGTGTAAAAGTTTTCGTTGGTATTTGGAAAACGTATACCCAGAATCTCAAATGCCTTTGGATTATTATTATCTCGGAGAGGTATGTTGGTAAATATGCTGCGCTTTTATTCGAATTTTTGCATTTACATCGTCCAATGTTTTTGTGTAGGTAAAAAATGAAGCTACCCATAACTGTTTAGATACGCTCTCTCGTAAAAGTGGTGAAAAATTAGGAATGAGTTACTGTCATGGCCTGGGTGGAAATCAGGTAATGAGCGTTGTTCGTTTACTATTCATGTATTTCCTCTTTGTTTCCTAATTATGTTTCTGTCATTGCTCAATCTTAGGTATTCGCGTACACTAAACGTGCCCAAATTATGTCGGATGATAATTGTTTGGACGTCGCAGTTCCTGGTGGACCTGTTAATTTGATACGATGTCACGGAATGGGAGGAAATCAAGCTTGGGTGTATGATGAAGATGTTAGTTGATTAATTTCATTTACTTTGTACTCCGTAATCGTCGGTCAGTCAAGCTGGCATTTAAAAAAAATTTTTTTAAAAATTAATTCGTAGGCATTGACCATCAAACACATCAATACTGAGCAGTGTTTGGATAAACCCAGTCCAAAGGATCCCACTACACCATTATTAAGAGACTGTGACGGAAGTGCCGGACAAAGATGGATTATGAAGAGTAAATTTCACTGGCAAGCTTCTGATTCGTGAGAACTGAATTGATGTTGGAATCGAGAATTTATGGTGCAAAAATTTAGAGCTCATTCGTGCTGTGATCCGAGTACAATATTACTGTTACTGAGTGTTTTATTTTTTTTGTTTGTACAATTTTTTAATTCATTATAGTCGATCAATAACTATGAGATCTACGTTTATGTTTTTGGTGGAAATTGTGAAAAGTGGACTCTGCGCATGAATTTTTCAGAAGAATTTAAAAAAGATACAAACATGTTGAACATACGAAGGAACATAATTATCCGTACAATGTGAATTTCTGAGATGAAAAACTGAGAAAAGTTTTATTAGATTTGTCGCTGAAAAGAATATAAAAAAGTTTATCTCTTAAAATTCATCGCATGAGCCCTACTTAAGACTTCAGTAATTTTTCCGTTTGTATATTGTAAATACTATTTTGTTAAAATTACTCATACTTTTCATTTGGGAAAAGAAAGATCGATCAAAAAAGAACAACGAGATTAACTTTTCCGGACTTTTGCTATTTGGTGTTAGCATTGCTCAAGTAATTTTACTGAAATCTCACATTTTGGCAGCTGAAATTTTCTTAATTTCTTCGAACGTTCTGTTTTCCACAATCTTAGCCGAAATTAGAAAATTTCTTATGAATCAGAAGTTTGAATATTTTTTTAAAATATTTTTTCATTGAAAAGTTTGTAAATAGCTGATTTATTAATGATTAAGATTACATTTTTAATCGTTTCTTTCGTTTATGTAACGTGTTTTTATACTTCAGATGTTCTTGCCTTTCCTCTACACCCTATGTTACGTTAATCACATTTTTTTATTGTAATATATTTATGTGTGTATACTGTATAGAGCACCGTAATTCTTTTTTTAAATTGGTTCTTAGATTATTGCAACCTTTCAAAACAGTTCGATGGTTTGGAATTATTTGAATTATACACGACCTTGAATTTGTCATAATTTTGTAAAATAATTCATTTTTGCATTTATGTTATATTCGTTATCGTGTTGTCAACCATTACGCAATAATTGTTTTTTATACGCGTAATTTTCAAGTGCAATCAAAACTTTGGAAGTTAAGTCCTGTGATAATTTTTTTATCTACAGTTTTGTATTTAATAATATAGAAAAAATTGTATGAAGGAACTGATTATTTTGTTGATTGGTTCTTCTTGAACAAAGAATGACGAAGCTGAAAATTTGGCTCAGTGTACCTATACTTGAAAATTAAAAATTGTTAATTTACGGATATTTAAAAAAAAAAAAAAATATTAAAATTGATTCAAAGAAAAGTTTTTTGTCACATGCCAAAGAAATGAGTTTTGGACCTGTTCAGTTTAGACGAAAAGTGTATGGACTTCATACGCTTTAATGCGAAGTATATACATACATCCACTGAATTTAAACACGATTGTCTAATGTATATGTCGTAGGCGCTTTGGAAAATTCGTCATTTTTGAAACAACATAGCTGGTATGTTAAAAAGAGCCGGCAATCCAGGAAATGAAAAAAAAATTTGTTTCAATTAGCATATGCTAATTGGATAAGGAATTTTCGAATTTCTTAATCGCATAAAACTATTTGGATTCATTGTAAAATGACTGAAATTTTAGGCAGATTGAAAAAATGTTATTCCGTTTTCTGAATTTCCGTCTGTTTAGAAAATGGCGGACTTTCCAAAATGCCTCAGACTAATCACTTGTTATCTAGATCGACCAGACCAATAGATAACAAAATGATTGCGAGAAAAATATTACAAGGTATCTTATCTTGAAACCCTTGTGACTAAGAAAACATTGTTTTGTTTAGTGGGCTTCAGTTAGTGGCCATTTTATCCTGCTGTAACAGGAATATGTATTTTGATGTCGAGGTGGATGAGGGGGATGGTCTGGATTCGGTGCCTAGTAGTCTAGAAGCATAATTTGTTCAATCGCATAGGTTCTGGAATATTATTAGAACCAAATCGAGTAGAATGTCATTTTGGACCGAGAACAAGAACATTTTGACTCGGCGGTCGGTCTCAAACTTGTAACCTTTTGATTGCAAAGCCGAGCACTTAATCACTCAACCCCGTAGACCCGCTCTTGAGAAAACATTGAGAGCTTTGATTCAAAAAAAATTATTTTCTATTTTTTACCTTCTGGAGTACATTTTAATGCAAGTGTAGGTAATAATATATTTCCCTTGGTTGGCTAGATCTTTACATTTCATTTCTTAATGAGTCGACTGAAAACATATTTTAGCATAAGTTTTTAAAACAGATGGTATTGCTGCTGGTTTTCGTTTTTTCTGTAAAACTTAAAAAAGAAATCCGAGGCTGTTTTCAAAATCTAATCTTCAACTGAATGAAAACAATTCGGATTTTCTTTTGAAAAGACGGTATTTCGTGAAATATGGATTTTGGAAGGAGTTTGGAACAAAATCGTGGCAAATTATTCCTATCTGGAAATTCTTGAAAGTAGTTACAGGAGAAGTTTACGAAAAAATAATTGAGCTTGGGTATTGTTTTTGCAGAGTAAACTTGCATCATAAAAATAGATCTTGGATTACTATCCTTCATTTAGTATAAATGTACGTCTTGTTGAAAAAAGTAGAATATTTTACAATTTTAAGTTGAAATACATATTGAGGAGTGAATCAATTCCTCCAATAAAAATAGGTACCTACCTATATACCTAAAGATTTTTAATATTATTTATATTTCAAAAATATTATAAAGTTAACTTACTTTTACTTTGAAATTTATTAAAAATGGAAAGTGATTCCTCAAAACTTTAGGAATTCAATATTGAGAAAATAAAACTTTAACGTAGGTTTTACAGAAAGTGATGTAGTATTAAATTTAGAACTTATATATAGCTGTTCTTAATTGCATAGTTTAAAACGAATGCGACCCCTTTCAAAATCGAAACAAACTTTACGTTGCTTGATTACCATCCAGCCAACCTGCACCAAAATTGGTAGCATGTTACAGTATAGATTATGTATTATAGTAATTATTCGTTTCAAATTTCGTAGCTAAATTGGTTATTATGCATTTCATATGGCCAATATAAAAACAAGAAAAGCAGTATAGAAAATACCGCCTGGCTGGTTTGCACCAAAATCAGTATGTCTAGTATTTAGTCTTTGGCTTAGTACTAATGTTCGAACCAAATTTTGTGACTATCGGACAAAAATTGTCACCTATACTGCAGTCATGTGGTAACAAGAAAATGGAATCTTCTATCTTCTTCTTCTTCTTCTAATCTTCTCTTCTAATCTTCTTAATCTTCTTCTTCTTCTTAATATTTAAAAACAAGTTGCCATTCTCTGTTTTGAATGTTCTCCCAATATACTGAACAAAATTTTTCAAAACTCATACCACATATGAAGAAAATCCTATAGGTGGTTTATAGACCTCAAAAAGTAAAATCCGTTCAGCCAAACTGCTGAAATTAAGGTTTAAAGTTGTCTTGCATAAGTGTCTACGTGTGAGTGAGTATGTGACACTAATCTTTACATTAGTGTTTGTGTGTGCTACAGAAAATTATTTACCAAATGAATAACCCAATAAAGAGGCGAAGCTATATATCCGGCTGACTGGTAACTTTATTTATGTTAATGTCAGCAGATTTGTTCCAGACATTCTTTTTTATTTTTTCTGGTGACAATCTTATTTTCATTTTTACTCTGTTCCCTGTTGTAATCAGAACTTCTTTATTACCAAATGTGTTTTTTAGTATTTTCAATTATGATCCATAACCTTCAAATTCTGAAATCATTAGATCCAACTTTCACCTTTACCAGAACTTCCAATTGGTATATCTACATTATTCAATACATCAAGCCACTTCCTATCTAATATTTTAAATTTGCCACGACATCTTTTGGATGCAATGAAATGTGGGATTATATTACTTTCAAAATCAATGGTCAAATATATCACCAAATTGGGAGTTTAACTTCACTTCCAGATAATTGTCCTCAATTCCTTCAAATATGGTGATATTTTAGGGTACTATTGTCTAGCCCATCTGTTAGACAGGTATTTCAGCTTGTATATATATATATATATATATATATATATAATTACATTATATACATACTTGCATACATAATTATGTAGAAATTGGCATTAAATTGTATCGATATAATTATATTGATATGCTATCGACAGTTTTGAAATCACAATTCAGAGATTACCTCAAAGACTGACTTCTACATAAACCAAAGTCTTAATGAGTATATTCATAAGTGAAGTGAGGTTTTTGGATCCGAAGAAAGTGAACAAGTCAATTTTAAATACTATAATGCATTAAAAGAATAAAATATATACAAGTCCGAGATCAACCAAAAAGGAGATGAGCAATTTCCCTTCATTACAAAAAAGTGTTCGAGTGGGAAAAGCAAAAAGTGTTTACATACGTGAGAGATAAAAGTTGTACGAGTATCTATTATTTGTGAGGAGGTTGCTAAACCTTGGATCGTATTTTCTTGTGAAAGAAACAAACAAGTTTACTGTAACAAGATTTAATAGACGAATAAACATGTACACAAACATAAGGAATGGTGTGGGCCAGAAAGCCTTAGAGTTTTCACTTAATCGTAATAGTGTATGCAAGAATGAAATAAATAAATGTTATGCAATGTATGTTCAGTGTTAACAAAAGATGTACAAGATGTTTAAGAGTTAAGTAGACTATGTCTAACATTATTTAACCCTGATTTAATCTGATCAGGTAGTAACGGTATTTGAAGGTAGTGTTGCCAGTGGTCAAGAGCAAGTGTAGTGAGAGTCAGTGTTGCCAGGTTAGGCGATAAATTGCCAAATGGGCGATTTTGGCAACAATCAGATGTCTAAAAATGACCACGGGTGAGTACACTCTTACCTGGGTGATTTTGAACAATTCAAGCTACGCCACTAGGAGTGTTCGATGTCATTTTTTCTTGTTAAATTTTCCACCAATTATCGATAATATATCTATACAAACCACATGGTTTTCTCATGACACATCAAAATATCAATATTTCATTCAACACCGATAAAACAGTTATGAAGAAATCCAAATATTTGTTAACACAGTATCGATAGTTGATGGTAAAACATGAAAAACATAATAATGATAAGGTTTTAAATTTGTATGTACTTTATAATTATATCGTAGAGGCAAAATACTTCAAGAATATATGTATGATGGAGATGACATGGAACAGTTTTAACATGGGGTTGATTGTCCAGACAATAGATGCTGCATGCTGACTGCTGGGGTATGAAGTACCCCAGACAGAACATTCCAACCAATCAGAATCGAAAATCAGTGTAAAAGTGAGGTACTTTGTATGCCAGTGTTTATAAACAAATGCACGCGGCGAGATTTTTGTCCAATCAGATATTTAGATGGAAGTACACATGTTTGTAGACGCACTTTCTATAGGTTGGACACCAAAACTGCCCATGTGTCATCTCCATCATATATATATATATCCTCAAAGGGAAAATAGGTGGCCTCGGTTATTTTTAGAATTAAATACAGTTGGGCGATACAGGCAATTTTTGTAACAGTTTTGGCGCTTTTCAGTGTCAAAAACTTGGCAATACTGGTGAGAGTGTAGAACTCTTCGACTATATGCATAATGGACTACACATACTGATAAAATTAACATTGGCTTATAGGCAGACACCATGAAGATGTACATTTCATTCAAAAGTTTCATTTTTTCAGGATTTATCAAATATCATACGTCAATTGATTAAATAATTTAGAGGGATTTGCATTATCATTTTACAAAATGAATGTGTTTTTAAAATTAAATAGTGTCATTCATTCTTTTTAATATTCGTAGATGAATTCTCTTTGATTCGTTGCTGAATCCTGATTAATTTAATGGCAAAGAATTGAAAAGGATTTGTAGGTGAATTCTGTTCGATATTTCGCTGAATCCTGATTAATTTAAGGGAGACGAATCAAAGAGAATTCGTAGGTGAATTCTGTTCAGTTTGTTGCTGAAACCTGATTAATTTAACGGCAAATCAAAGAGAATTTGTAGATGAATTCTCTTTGATTCGTAGCAGAATCCTAATTAATTTAACGGTGATGAATTGAAGAGAATTGTCGATGAATTTTTGGTCCAACGGAAAATGGAACTTATTAAATAACCATATTTCATAAGTGACACCTTCCAAAATAATAAAATTATAATAGTAAATTTAAATATTTGTAAGTATTGAGAGATCATTTGAAAATTTTTGCGTAATGTGTGAGAAAAGAGCATAATCATATATTTCCTCCGAGGAATAAAATGACTGTTTAACAATTTATATTCACAAACTGTTAATATATAAACCCCAAATTACGAATGTTGATCTTCAAAGTATTTTAGCCATAACTAAATTTATTTCAAACAAGAAAACTTGGTTAAAAATACGTTCAATTTGAGAATTCTAATTTTTTAATATTGTGAAATATGCAGTTTGATAAGGGAATTAACTTTTGAATGTAATGTACATTTCATTTGGTTGCCTTCAACATTTTATCAGTATACGCAGTCCATTATGTATATAGTCGAAGGTAGAACTAGAACAGCAAAACTAAGGACTTTTTGATACAAACACAAAATAACACAAGCTGACGAGTTGTGCTCTTTGACTATATAGCTTATGGACTGCTAGAATTGATAAGAAATACATAGGGTTAAATGGAAGACCGCTGAAGCCACTGTTAACAGGCGTTCTTTTTACAAAAAATGACCTTTGGTGATAAGTGATAGTGATTCCAAATTTCCAATTCTGGCTAGAAAAAAATTAATTTTTATATTTCGTTAATTTAGTAATTAAAATTATATTTGTAGATAATTAATTTTATTATTATTCTACTTTACCATTGACACATGATAAAATGGCATTATTTGTAAGTTTATAGAATAATTAATGACATAAATTGTAATACTTTACTAGAACTTCATTCCACTGATACTTTAAGTGCATCAAAACTTGACTTAACAGAAGAGATGTGTATATATCCACTATCTATTGGTCTAGAAGCATCTAATGGCAATAGTTTACCGACAGATTTGTTACAATCTCTTAATGATTTTGAAGAAGCTTGTAATAAATTGGATTTTGTAGGTGTAATTGGTGCATCCTCATAAACTATTATATAGTTAACTGTATAGTATAGTATTAAGATAAGAATAAGGAAATTATTAATATTTTCCTTATTCTACCTGTATAATATAAGTACGTAATTCTTTGATTAGTTTTCCATCGACAGTAATAACATTTAATCCCATTTGCATTAAAACGTTCTGTATAAAAAAAAAGTAAGAATTATGGAACAAAATAATTAGGTCTAAATACAAATAAAATACACGATATTCTACCTGATACAAATTCAATTTTCACACAAAGTACCTTTTTTGAAAAGTAACGCCTGCAGTGTTCGGCTTCAAGATTTTATCAGTTCTAGCAGTCCATAAGCTATATAGTGAAAGGTTGTGCTTGATCGCTGATCCTGTTTATTGCTGCCTGTAGACAGGCCCGAAGTTGTCCGTACCAGTAAACACCACTGTTGGTTTTTAGACCAATGGACACGACATATTTCAGATCGGATGTCGGACTTGGCTAGACATTAGCTTAGTCGTGTGATTGACTGATCGTGATTCTTTGCTTTGATGCCAGATTGATTGTCATTGAGATTGATGCTGCAACCGATCCCGAATGGTGACAGCAGAAGTGATTGTGGAAAAACTGGAATTTTTCATTTTAAAGCGTATTAATTACTTGCACCTAATCCTATAACATGCTGTTCTGTTGTGATAGTCCATAATTATGTCCTTGTTTAATACTTTGGATTTTTGGTCCACTCGGTGTGGAATAAATGAAAATTTCAGCTTCGAGTCGATGATAGTAACGGATTTAAACGAGTCTGGTTGTGATGTTATCATTGTTGGAAGTTTAAGTGGGCTATTACGAGTTTATCAACCAATTAGCGATGATACCGATCGGTCGTTCAAACCTTCACATTTGCTGCTGGAAATACAACTACCCAGCCCAATAATTCAAGTCTTTGTTGGGAAATTTGTGAGGTAAGGAAAACGATTTATTTATTTTATTGAATGAAACAAGTTAAATGCTCCTCTTTTTAAATTTTAGTGGTACTCGAGCATTACACATCGGTGTTGTACTACCAACACGTATCTGCGTGTATAATGTAGTAACAACTCCCGGATCTACTGATCACGGAAATCAGTTCTCTCTGAAATTAATTTACGAGCACTCGCTGCAGCATACAAATTTCTTCGTTGTCTATGGACCATTTGGTGGCGTTAAAGGTAGAGATTTCTTATGCGCCATTTCTATAGATGGAATCATGTCATTTTTCGAGCAGGAAACATTTGTTTTCAAAACGCAGTTACCCTCGTTTCTTCTCCCATCGTCCATCGTTTATGTGGAGGAGGCTGATACGTTCGTTACATTATCAGTTGATTGGTGTATCGAGGGTTACAGGTAATATAGCTTTGTTGGTGACTCATGGTTATAAAATGAAGAATACATTTTAGGCCCTCACTTGATTTGCTTAATTTGCAGATACCAAGATTTGGTGAATACTGGGAAGAAAAAAGTAGTTTCGAATTGGACCTATAACTTGGGTGAGAACATCCTGTGTATTCGGGTGATAAAACATCACCTTCAGAAAGAAGCGTTTATAGTAGTGTTGTCAGAACGTAATTTGACTTGTTTTGGAGCTAACGGTGGTGTCAAATTCACAAAAAGATTACAGTATTCTCCTTTTTGCTTCTATTGTTACTTGAGTGGTAATATTATTATATTACTTGTTCGATTATTTTCCACCAGTGGTTCTGATTCATAATTTCTCTGTAGAATCCAGTTATAATTTAATGACATTAATCGTATCAGACGGAGGTGTAGTTTATGTTTACGAGTCTAAAAGATTGGTCTGGAGTGCTAAACTTCCCATTCTTCCTATTTGCATCTCTAGGGGAAACACAATGGTGAGTCATCACTTTTTCATTTTTACATTATTATTTTCAATTTCAGTTATTGTACTCTTTAATTACTTCATATTTGCTTGAGAAGGTGAACGGTTCATTAGTGCTGTTATCAGATCAAGGTGACTTGCAGTGTTGCTACCTCGGTACAAAGCCTTCTTTATTTGTTACACCTCCTTTGGAAAATTCAGTAGTTTCATTTAAAAACATGAATTCCAGATTGGAAGTACTTCAGGATGAGATTAAAAATTTCAGGAATACCAACGGTTGGTTTATTAAAAAAATGTTTGTCCTATACAAATTTACTGAGCTTAAAATTTAAATTTTTTACATTTAACGAAACGACGAGCGTACTTGAATCATGAGTGCGGCTGATGGACTCGTCATGGTTTTCAAAATTTTAATGTTTTTAGCTCTTCTCTAAATTTATTACATTTTCAGCTGATAATATACTCACGTCGACAACCGTGGAGCACGAATTATCTTTAACAATTAAAATGCAGTCTTTTGACAAAGCATTCCATGAGTACCGAATTCAAGTTAGTTTAATGCCCAGCCACCCATTAACCAATATTCATATCTCATTCGAAGTCGCTACACCGTTTGAAGTTCATCCAAACAATTATGCTGTAGCTTCATTATGTGAGTAATTTTTAAAATTTTTATTTTAATTTTTCAAAATTGAAAAAACGTTTGCCGAAATGTTTCGTGGAAGAATTGATAAATTGCGGACCTCTGAATTTTAGACAAAAGTTTGCTGCTCGTTAGAGTAAAAAAAAGAGAAATGTCAATAAAATAAAAATTTAGTAATTAAAAAAAAACGAAAATTCTACAAGAACATGAAGAAAATTTTTGAATTGAGGCAGGCAGTTTAACGTCATTTATTTCTTTATTCAAGTCAAAATTGTAGAAGTTTTTTAAAAAGTGTCGAAGGTACTTATTTCATTGACTAAAGGACCTCATTTTGATGATTTATTGGTGAATAAAATTCAAGAATCGAATTTCTTTCATGTTCTCTATTCGATGCAGGTAAAAAGACCGAACTTGGAGCATTAATTCGCATAAGTAAACTGATTAGCGTTATTCCATCATCGTTGGATTTAAATGTCATCGTTTGTTACTCGAATGGTGATATGGTCAGGGTTTTACAGCGAAGTAAAACTATTTCACCTAGATTGGTTCTAATACCTTGCTCTGTGACTGAAGACAAATGTCAGTTCAGAATCTGTATTGAAACGAATAAAACACCTCCACTCCTGACAACCATATTTCAAGGTGAGAAACTGACTGCGTCACAATGTATAAGGATTTGGTGAATGTCTTTCTTCTGCCCGACAAAATTTGATGTGCACTGTTAATTTTGAATGGTATAATTACAGAGTTCCACGATGATAGTTGGCTGGAAAGTTCATGCAATGAAAAATCCGTGGGATTCTGTTTGCGATACAACACAGAGTTAAAATGTCTGGTTACGTTGTCCAAATTAAAATTGGGTTTTGATTTCATTGGCAATTCTCTGCCCTTGATGCAATTTCTTCTATATTTGATTACATGGAAATGTAAAAATTTTAAAATTAGTTCCGAAAAAAGTGATGAAGAGTTTTTTTTTTGCTGTAGGTCTCTGCCTAGAGACGAACTATTGGATTGTATCAGTCGACGTGTTACGATAAGGAATGAAATTCGTGATTTACAGGTAATAATTCTCGTCGGTCAACTTCCAATATTTTCTGATAAATATAGTTTAAAAATACCTATTTTCTTCTAAGTAAGCTTACTTGTAAATTGTTGGAATTTGATTTGTTGCAGCTATTCCTTGAGAAATTAAGTGCTCAGTTCCGCCTTATTCAACGACGACTGCTAATAAAGCTTAAAGATAAAAATTTCTCCAATATAACCACAATACAAACCCTTTACCAAAACACGCACGAAAAACTTATTGAGACGATACGTACTATTGAAAACAAACAAAGCGTATGTTCTGGAAGCAGTTGAAAAACTTAATGGCTTCACGAGAATTTCAAATATTTCCTGATTTAATTACAGGAGTTGGTTTCGTGCAGCTGTGAATTACAGTCTGTTATGAATCTGATCATTGATCTTATATCCTTGGGTGATTCTGGATCAGCGGAGAAAATTAAAAAATTTCGAAACGCAATATGTATGTCGGAGGTTTTAGGTACACAGGTAACCATAATGACTTCATAACTATCTCTTTTAACATTCGAATCTCAACTTGTCAGGCTAGATTTTGTTCATAATGTGAATTAACGCATAAATTTTTCTGATCTTCATGAATAATTTGGAAAAAACTTCAGTTTCGGTTGAAAAATAACCTTTGATTTTTTGAATTTGAGGTGTTGCTGGTATTAAACTAATCATTATTTATCAATTCTGCAAATGGTAATCTGTTAAAATAATTCGTTGACTTTCATTTCAAGTATTTTGAATCATTATTCGAGATTCATAAAAAATCTGACTAAATTTCTAGCTAGTTAAATTTTAATTATTTTCGATGCTCCACTGGATTACATTCTATTTGAATTTGTCTTTATCTGAAAATTATGATCACTATTTTTTATGGCAAATACGTCTGAATGTATATAAATAAATTTTATTATTTTATGAGATTTACTTTTCGTCATAATTTTTAATTTTAGTCCTCGGTTAGATCGTTGTGAGTATGTCGGTATACTTTCAAATTCGATGATACATTCATTCTCTTCATGTTATGTTTTGTAGAAATTAAAAAATCCTCTTAAAATTATTACGAATGTTCATGTTTCTAATACAATAATGGCACTGTCATTCTCTTCAGGACTGGGAAACGCGTACGCTGGCAAATTTAACTCATTTGTTACGGACAACATTAGCAAGCATCAACAGCGATCATCATCGATTACTGCCTTCATCCGAAGAAATAGTTGTTGATCCTTCAGTACTGAAAAATCTCATAGCCACAGCTTTAGAAAGGATCAGTAATCAGTTTCCCAAAGTGGAAAAATCAGAAAAGAGCAGAAGTGAGTATGTAATCATATTATGACATTGGCTAGTCAGTCATGTTTATACATTATTATGTTATCCAGTCGTCGCGCCTATATTCGAAGACGATGAATATGATGAGAGTTCATCACAAGAGAGCTCAGTCACGCATACTAAATCAAAAAATTTGATGTTGAACCATCAGTTATTTGAGAATGAGGGTAACTATTTTTTTATTTATTTTTTTTGTTGCACACACTGTCTAGATATGTTTGAATTTTTAGAGGGAAGATATTGATGCTTTTTTCCTTATGGGAAATAGCATATAAAATATGTAAAATTGTAGACAACCTCCATGAACACTCTTTCAGAAGTGATAGCTCTTGATAAGCACTAACGCTCTATCATCGCTGTACTTCCCAATTTCATTTCACATCTAAAGCAAACGCGTACCGTTTTTTCTCCCCACGTGCCAACAAACTAGTATTGTGGGTAGTAAATTAGCTTCTCTTTTAGAACCGACTATAATTAGCAATCACCTATGATGTGATTACCTTTTAGTTATTTTTTCGTATGTTCAACTATTATTTGAAAATTATTTTCAATTTCATAATTTTTGGGTATTTTTTTTTCTAGTTTCTGCAGATACATTGGGTGAAGTTGCGGAGGAATTTTAAAAGTTCTAGTCTACACCAATTTTTCTCATTTCTAGTCATATTATGGATTGCCGTACTTTCTTTTTTATTTTCTAGTCATAATGGTTTACCATGTCAGACTATTTTTTATTGTTTCAAAATAGCTACATTTTATAAAGAGCACAGCGTTTATTTCAATTGTCAAGAAATAATGACTTATTTTTTTATTTGCCTCAATATTAAAATGAAGTCAGAGAGTGCCTTCACTGATATTAAATTTTATTTTTCTAGTGAAAACGTTTAAAATCTGTATATTTCGTTTATCTAATCTTTAATTAATGTTTCTGCTCTTTCTTTGAGATGATGTTGCAAATTGGCTGCTTAACATGTAAACTTAAGGGCTCCAAGTCAAGTATTAGTGGTTTGTGTGGCGTAGTGAAAATTGCTAAACTTTGTAATTGAAGGTTGTGAGTTTGAAACCAGCCGCCATCGCCTTTCTAACTAAACGTTGTATCTTACTTGTTTGTATGTGCAAGTAAGAACATACGAACACAGTGTGTATATGATTTTGGATGTAATATATTATTTGAAAAGAGATGATGTCGTGCGTACGAGATGTATATAGTACCCACATCTATGAAAAATGTTTTATACCTTTTTTAGGCACCGCATTGTTTTTGAATAAATACATATACATCAAAAATATGTCCCACTCCAACCTATAAGTACCCAATATGGTACTACATATCCATATGGCTCTGTGTGCATGTTAATGTAAATTATTTACAATATTTTATACATTATACAGCCATGTATACAATCTAAAAATCTTCCTTTACCCTCTTAAATCATATCCCACCTTATTTTACATAAAAATGTATATAGCACAATTAAAAATTTAAGTTTATTTTACTTTAAACATACTCATATAGTGGTAAAATTGTCTTTCATTAAATCAATACTATATTGTTTGTACTCGTATTAAGGTAATTAAGACACTCACATGTGCCAGTGCATTCGAATAACTTTATTGGTGGGAAAAATATGTACATACAAAATATTTTTAGCCAGTACGTAAGACATGGCACCAGTTTTATAAAGTAGGAGAGGGATGTATCTTTGACTGTCATTTACTCATAAACTATGAATTTTATAAAAAGAAGTTACAGAAATTTGTTTAGAGATTTTAGTGTATTTTCCAAAGGAAAAATACAACTTTTGCATTTAGTACAATGGTGGGACCTGTGGAAAAGCGCCAATTCCTCAATCGTAAATCACAAATCTATAGGTCACCAAAATTCTTCTGTACACTATACATATATATATTTCAACTTTTTGTTCATTTTGGCACTTTTTGGGAGTTTGTGGAGCCTCGGCTGTTTGACCTATGGCAATAAAACTTGGGGTAATGTTAGAAGCTTTCATGGGCTACATATTCATCCACTAGTTTTGGAGAAAGGGGTTCTCAAAGTGTAGCAAACCCACTGTGTTGTCGCGATAACTCTCGTAAATTAAAAGACTATGGCTTGAAATTTTTATGACAATTGGAGACTATTAGGGACTGGTTTGGTATTGAATTTGAGCGAGAACGGTTTACTGGTTTTTGAATGGTAGCTATTACAAAATTTGACACTTTAGGAAAATATACCGCGGTTAATGTGTGGCAGAGATATTCGAATTTTCTTTCAAGTTTACTGAAACTTTTTTCGCTGCAGTGAAGAATTGAGCGAGGTAGATGGAAAAAATTATTTTTCTCCACCATTTTTTCCTTTCGACCCTAGGGAATGAGCACATTGGTCGCATTGTGAAAGATAATCGACATACCGTGAAACCTCATCAAATGGACATCTCTCAATAGCGGACACTTCTCCTCATGAACAAAATATGTTTGATCCTGGCAAAAATATATGTGAATTAAGGCATTAGATACCTCCCAAAAGCGGACACGTCCTTAATGGACAATGGACAAGTAAAATGGTCCGATAAGTCAGTTTTTACCTCTGAATAGTAGAAAATTAAGCTTGTATTCCTTGAAAGTGAGGACTTAATATTAAAAGTTCAGTACTATTTAAAGGTATTCAGGCGGCACAAGGATTCGAACCCGTACCGACTAAATACCTAAACTCCCCGCCTCATCGCCACTTAAAATACGGCACCGCACTTACTCGGCCACGGTGCCGGGTGACGGTGACCGACGGAGGTACAGTACTCTAGCCGATGTGTGAAGCCGCCACAACTATAAATAAAGAACTACAGTTAAATCCCAAAAGCAACTTATAAATAAACCAGTTTTTTTGTAAAAAGTAACTAACTACTATACTTATGACTGTTGTACCCTTTAATTAAATTACATAGGTACATCCAATTTTTTTATTTATTTTTTTCATTTTACATTTTTCCTTCTAATAATGGACACTTCCCGACTGCGGAAAAAATGCTTGGTACAACTTGTATCCGTTGTTGGGAGATTTCACTGTACCAAATTTCAGCTTTATAGAATTTTTTCCTTTTTCTCAGGCAATTTTTGCGTTAATTTGCCAGGACTAACTATGATTACATGATTTCAAAAATCATTCAAAACTTCAGTAAACATCAATATAATCTAGATTCACTTTTTAGACATTTTCCTTTTAGGTACATAATCACAAAATGAACATATAAAAAAAAATTAAATAAAAAATTTACTGAACATGATTTCATCAGATTTTTCCTCACTCATTAGCTTCTGTTGACCCCTTTTCCTCAAACAAGTAGGTATACCTTAAAACATATCAACAGTTTTTACTGCCTTCGAGTAATTTTAGATTTTCTGTGAAAATATTTTATTTGATATGAACCAGTTAAAAGTAATTGAAAATATTTTGAAATAATCAAAATAGAGTCCTTCAATTTCTCCAGAGGAATTTAGATTTTATTTAAGACTTCCAGAAATTTTTGTAAAGATGAGATAGCAAGGATAAACATCAGCCGGTGACCACCGCAATAATAAAAAAGGATGAAAAAGAATTATGACTAAGATGTTTTAATAACTTACTTTTCTATTATCTACGTACGCTTTAAATAAAGTAGAATGGTAAAATGTAACGAAACATGGGAAGAATATAATGGAATGTCAACGTTATCACAAAACAATACAGCGCTAATTTAAAAATAATCTTTGGATTCACTAGCCAAGTCCATGATCTTCAAAAAATCCTTGTTGAGCTTCCTCCTACGAACAGAAATTCGATAAACAACGATAATAAAACTTGTGCCGCAGTAACTAACTGCCACTTAAAGAAGTCCATTTCCCAAAGATTTCCACCACCACCACCAAATAGGAAAAAATTTTTACCGTCTCCACATTAACAAAAAGTTTAAAAATGCGTTAAACGTGGAAGTAAAAAAAAAAAAAAAGTAATCATGCATTCCTCATTTATCAGCAAGAATGCTGAATTATTCATGCGAAATTTTCAATGCTTATTTTCAGCTTAAGCGGATTGCTTCTCAAAAAGTGAAATCATTTATTTTATTTGCAAAAGCAAAGAAATTAACTTTAAAGAACTCAAAATTAATTGTGTTTCCGTAATACTTTTTTCTAAAAGATAATGTTTTAAATCGATTGCACGATAAGAGACATTGCATTTTTGGCCATTAATTTTAAATTTTCAAAATTAATGGACGTTTATTGAATGAAAGAAAAACGTTCCTTCATATTATGGTACACAAAAAATATTTTTATGGCGGAGAAAAATGTTTAATTAATGAAAAAACGAAAATCGAAATATTCCTACATAGTACCTATTTCTGTTAAATAGACGTAAAAAAACGAATGGCATAAAAATTTTATTTCACGATTTGTCACATAAAATCACCAAATACACCTACAAAGAAAACATACGGAATTTGTAAAGCAATGCTAAAACGTTATAGATGATGGCGATAGATTAAATAAGTAATAGAGTGAACAATTAATATAATAGAAAACCATGAGCGAGAAGATATTCCATAATTAGGTGAAAACAACAGATCAATAACCGTAATCTAAATTGTTTTTTAAATGAAATGCTAATTATATCAAACCGATTTCTTTCAAAGTACCTTCCATAGCTTCATCCTAAAAAAGAAAAGAATAAAGAAAAAAAAGAAACAGAACCAACATACCCTCTAACAATTTGAGAAAAATCGTTAGAGTGGCAATAATTCCGAAAAAAAGAAGCTCAAAAAGAAAAATACCAACTCAATGATACTTCAAAACGAACAAAATAAATACTTAAAATCAGACTCACGCACAAAAAATTGTAGAAATTATTTCATGCATCAAAGCGAATACTATGCAAACAAAATTCGACTGTCCTCAGAAAAACTTCAAGTTTTCTTTGCAACTCAGAATAAATAAGCACAAAAGAATGTGCAAAATTAAAACGTGAGTTGACGAAGCAAAAAATAAAATAAGTATGGCTAGCGGAGATGGAGAAGAATTTCAAGGTACATGCTTCTCTCATTTACGTTCAATTAAACATAGTAGCTCTGTTTGATAGGACTACACCAACTTACACCAACCTACACCAGGAGAGCGATTCCACAAATTTCAGAATGTTATATGACTTTACGCCAAGTTTTACTTGAATATTTGTGGAATATCCCTACTGGTGTAGGCTGGTGTAGGTTAGTGTAATCCTATCAAACACAACTAGTATGATGAACTTCCATGAGGCATGGCGCAATTAAAATAATTAAAATTAAATCGAGGGGAGGAGAAAAAAGTTCTTCAAAGAAAACAAAAAAATTTTTGTTTTGTAAACGATTATAAGGTAAGTAAATGGCATCCAAACTTTAAACATATAATTTAGAAAAATTTTATCCCAATATCCACTAGAAAATCTCACTAAGGATAAAATCTAATTTATAACAAAAAAAAAAAAAAAACGGATAACTACGAAGACCTCAATCCTATACCACAATAAACGATTTCAAAATTATTTCATCAAAGATACTGACGTTTTTATAAAACATCGCCAGATCATCAAAAAAATGTCTCATCATGTTAGAGAGAAACGTATATAACTTTTTCCTCCTTGAATCAAACAGATTAAGATATTGAACAAAATGAATATGAAAATCCCGGTACAGTAATTACTAAAAATTGAAAGAAAAATGAATGCTTTCTTGGGAATAAAATCATCATAGCGTAATTCGTTTTCACATGTGAAGTGTTACTTCAGACCATGTCGATACAGAAAAACAACTAATTATCATGTCTCCCTAAGAGTGCTATATCAAAATATGAAAATGTTACTGGATTGACGGATTTCAGTCCATTCAGCAAAGTTTCACAACACATTTACACAATCACATGCAGACTTTGACCATACAGTACTGGAACAGTAACCAGTAAAGAAAGATTATTTCTGGTCAGACATGCCGATGGTAAATAGGCAACCAGAGTGTACTTTTTGATGTACTTTGCTTTGTGTTTATGTACGTTATCTTTGTGAATTTAAGGGATGTCTTTATCAGATCAGATGTATTCTAAATTGGTGAACTCGAGCAAAATGTGGAAAATATGCAGAAGGTATGCTAGGGTTGCCTACTTTTTTGTCAGCATGTTTTGACATAATTAATTAAATTTTTGAAAAAAATGAAACAAACTGCATGTAGGAACATAAAACATAATAGAACTAAAATGTTGAAAATTAAGTTTTCCAGGTTTTACAATAATAATTTTTTTACAAAGTGGAATTACAACTAATGCAGTTGCTGGCAGAAATGTCTTCCAAGTCCCAAGTTATAAATATATAATGCAAGAATTTTGAATGAAGTAATGTAGATCTCTTCATATTAAATATTTCCCTGATGCAGTTTTTAGTAAATTTAACATGGATTTGACAACCTTGAAATACATAGCATTATTACATCTATTCAAAACATTGGGGGGTTTTATTTGTTAAGAATGTTTAAATACCTTAGATTTTCTGTTAAAAACTCTGCACTTTCCATTTGATTTCAATCAATTTCATATTAGGCTTAATGATAGATACTTATGAAATCAACATTCATTTAAATATTTATTGCACAATTTAATTGGTGAGAACCAAACAGTATTGATTTTCACATTAATATAAAAGGTATTTCTGCCAGCAACTACGTTAGTTGTAATTCCACTTTGTAAAAAAATTACTATTATAAAACCTGAAAAATTTGTTTTCAACATTTTAGTTCCATTATGTTTTATGTCCATACACGCAGTTGTTTTCATTTTTTTTCAAAAATTTAATTATTTGAATAATTTTTTATGAAGTGCAAAATGAAAGTCTCTACCAGTTTTTCACAATAAGAAGAATTTACTCTAGAAGTGACAGGTAATTGTTTAATATTGTAATATTTGTACAAAACTGAATTTGATTTTCAGCCTATTGTTTTTTTCTCAATTACAGCAATTCAAATTTATTTATTGGTCAGCAACTAAATTCCAATCTAACGCAAGGAAAACAAATTCAAAGTTTAAAATCGATTTTAAATACTATTAAATTACTATATTGGACTATATTAATAGTAATAGTAATAATGATTTAACAAAAAGGCACATCAAAAAACATATGCTATGATGTATCACAAAATAAAATGGGGAAACTCAAAATTGAGTAACTTTTAAGGGCTACTGGCAGTTGAAGAATGGGTTGAATGCAAAAATGAACACCAAATTTGGACTCTGCACCTCAAAAAACATATTTGGTGATGTATCATGGATTAAAATGTGAAAACTTAATATTAACCCCCTTATGGGGCCCATTGGGGGATGAATAATGGGTCAAATGGAATAATGAACGCCAAATTCGGACTCAGTAGCTCAAAAAACATATTTGGTGGTGTATCGTACAATTAAAATGTAATAACTCAAAATAAACCCCTTTTGGAGCCCATTGAGAACTAAAGAATGGGTTGAATGCAAAAATGAACACCAAATTTGGACTCAACGCCTCAAAAAACATATTTGATGATGTATCACACAATAAAATGTAGAAACTCAAAATTGACCCCCTTTTAGGGCCCACTGGGAATTGAAGAATCGGTCAAATGGAAAAATGAACACCAAATTTGGACTCAGCACTTCAATAAACTGACTTGGTGATGTATCAAACAGTAAAATGTCAAAACTCAAAATTTCGCTGGCGGAGTGTATATATGTGCATAACTAAGAAAGGCTAGTATAATACTGAAAGAATGGTGTTATTTGAAATATTTATATAACCACAATAAAATACCGTATCCTAGACATTTTTGGGTAATCCAATTAGGATTCGTTAATCCGTTTTATTTGGAATCGGGGCCTGTGATTGGTCATCTTACTTTTTTGATGAAAAAAATTCCCAAATTTTGAATCTTATTTTTGGATTTTCTAAGGGGAATTTTTCGAATTTCTTTGACCAGTGAGTGTTACTCACCATAAAAATACCAATTTTTTGAACCATCATTCGTATTTTTAGATGAATATTGAATGCTGCAAAGTGGCACAAAATTTCATTCAATTGCCAGAAAACGGGTCAAACACAATACCTCTTTCTGACGCAGTCGATAAAAAAAGTAGACGAGATGATAACTTGTTTAACAGGGTACGTAAATCGGTAAATCATTCTCAATTAATCATCATAGTTAAAACGATTATCAAATTTTGAGAATATGATCATTCATTCACTTTATGAGCAAGTTTTTAAAATTGAAAATATGAATATTCCCGTCTAATTTATGTAAGCGAATTTTTTTTTTCTTGGGGTGTTCATCCAGTAATAACATTTTCATATTTGTTGCAGATGAAAAATAAATTTATTTGACATATATGTTGAGATAATTTTCCAACATTCAACTGAAACGAATCAAGAAAAGTCACAACATCCTCTTAATTCTAAAAACCGTTGTAAAAGCCAAATTTAAGTGCTTCGAGTTGATACATTTTTTGTGATTAAAATATTCAGCTTCATTTTCTTCTCGAGCAACAAAATATTGAAGGCCAATAAAGATCATATTTCAGGAAAAAAATTCGTCAAAAAATTTCATCTTGAAAATCGGCATGTACACGGCTTTAGAATAAGATGATTAAATGCTATAACAAATCTACCACAGATTGGTTTTGTGAAACTATAGCAAACCAAGTATGTTAAAAATTGCGTAAAATGAAAGAAAAACAGCAAACTCCACGTCTACAATTAACAATCAAATATTTGTGATAAATAGAGAGCAAGTAAAAACATTAATCAGCGATATTATACTAACACCCAGGAAACTTTTCCAACACATTAAGCCCATGTGCGGTATCAAAATCTTGGTTACGAACCTCTTGCAATAAATCTTGAGCTGCCACTGCTTTCAGAACATTCTTTTTACTAGTTTCTTGAACTTCGCCACCCAGAAGCAGTTCATCCAAAATGAAGTAAGCTTTTTCGAAATTGAAAATTATATCGAGCTCACAGACCTGAATAAATCAAACTGTTTAATCCGAGGTTCTAAATCGGAACATTTGGAACGTCGGAATAGTAAAATGAAATTATATAATTCTTACACTTCCAAAATATTTATCAAGTAATTCTACATATCGATGAATGATTTCTAAAGTGAGGAGTTCATTATCCTTTTGCTCGATAGCGCAACAGAAATAGAGACTCGCATATCTGAGAAATAATATACCGAAACCATTAGGTAGAAATCTGAGACCATTTACGTTTGCCGAGCTTGACAAAATGATGATGCCACAACTTACCTCTTGTACACTATTTTCAAATCTTTCCATTCCAAAAAACTGCACATTTTCGGTTTCCGAGCCAGAATTGTGGTAACTAAATCTCTAGTAATTTTCTTTTTGGTTTTATCTGGATGAGCAACATACCATTTCTGAAGTCGTAATTTGCCTTGGCGACTAAATAAAAGCATAAATTGCATCTGCAAACAATCGAATAAATTATGAAGATACAAGGTAGATATACAAAAAAAAAAAAAAATCAAAATGCTAGTAATATTATACGAAATCTTCAGTAGTGGACTGTGAATAATTACCATGTTGTTAAATAGTTAAAAATCGAATGTTCTCAAGAAGAAGTTTCCTATAAATTAGTGGTCTAGAAAAAATTCGAATAACTGGAGTGCAACGAATTCATCATAAAATTGGTAAATTCCGTTTAAGATTACGACAATTTTGTTTCCTGTCTACAGCTGCAATCACTGAAAGTCAAAACTAAAGCAATTTTATGTCGATTTATCAAGTTAATCAAAGAATTTGGTGCGGATTTGCGGTAATTAATTTTCAAATTCAAAGAAGACGATACATAAAACAACACAGAAAAGCGATGGGCGATTAATCGAAAACTGCTTGATTACTCGATTATTTTATGTAATGAGTGGAATAGGGTTGGAATAATCGATTCATAGATTAATCAAGAGCAACTAATCGTAATTGAAATTCTTATTGTTTTGATTTGAGTCAGTATGACACAGCAAGTAAAACTTAAAACTACAATTTACAAAGTACATAAAACGTAAAACTAGTGCACTTTTGCGCGTACAAGTAACAACGACAACTGCCAAGATGCAAAAGTAGGCAAAAGCTAATGCTAACTAGCTTCAAAAAACTTTCGAATTTTATAACGTAGCGATATTATTTTGAAATATCGATATAATATATTCTTTCGATATTTCTTATCATAAAACTTTCCGTAGTTGCTGCTTGTTGAAAAAATATAATAATAGGTGTTTCTTTTCTTCTCATGCCCAAGAGAATTTGGAGCCCTACTTCGACTTCAACTTCTGTTTTCAAGGTTTGTCTATATTTGGTGTTTTTTTCGTTGATGGATTTATCTCATTCATAATTTCATTAATAAAAGATGTGTTGAGATAATTATTTGATTGGTAAGTTGAAATTAACAGAATTAGTCGCAGGTTGAACGATCTTCGTTCAGGTCAGTTCTGGTATTGATACATAATCGTTAATCGTACAATAAGTTTCGTCCATTTTTTACTTGTACCTAATAATTTTATGTTCTTGCCTTCATTTTGACGTGTTAATTTGAAGTAAGTGTTTTTCGCTTCCGCTTATTCTATTATAACGCTTTCGATTCTTCTTAAATTGGTAAGCAAATATTGTAAATAATAGTTTTTGTCAACTTATATTGCATGCTATTAGTGGTGGAGCAGTTCCAGCGAAATAGAACAGGAATTTTGATCGCTATTTCTAAATCTGAAACGTATATTATTTAATCACTATTGAAGAGAACCTGAATAATCAAGTAATGACTTTAGTAGTCGGATTCAAAATAATTTGGAAGAAAAGGTTGGCAAAAGGGATTCTAAAAACTAGAACATTAATTTCAGATTTATTGCTTCATACTTATATTCATCATCGAGTAGTGTTAATTTATAAATAATCAAGTTACATTCTTCATTTCTCAGTTCTGGTATTTATCGTACGATGTTATAGTGTGCAATTTTTGCAATTGAAAAGGATTGGAAATTTCCCAATTCTTATTCGCGGCATTGCCAATGTTTATGAAGCTTCTTTCTACTACGGCATTTTTAATTTCTGTATGAATGAAATCTCCATACCTGAATTGACCTGGCATCGTCGAATACCATTATTTCGTGAGTTTAGCATTCAAATCTACATTTTTTCGCATTAATTTAGAAGTGAGCGGGAATGTGGAAGAATAACTTACATATGAATTATTTGATTAAGGTTTTTTCTCTTCGACACTAGTAATGTAGTTCCAACCAAAAATGGTCAAGTAGCAAAAATTATCTGACTGTCTAAAAGTGTCTGATAATACATAGATTAATTGTTACGAAAATTATATTTCAGCCAATTCAACGAATTTCTTCCAAAATTTCCTTAATTACTTCTTGAATCTAGTGTCTCATTGTGAAAATTAATAATTATATTCTGTTTAAAATATTAGTCACTCGTTATTGACGTGTTATGTTAACTTTTTCAGGAAACCTACAAAGAGCTATTACTCTTAATAATAAAATAACAAAATAAAAAATTAAATTAATGAATAAAAATATGCAATTATCTTTTATGGTCTGCTTTACTTTAACCATAGTTCTATTGATTAATAATTCGCAAATCATACGACTTAAAAAAAAAAGTTCTTCGCATTTGAATAATAATCGATAATGACGGATCTTTTCCCTTCTCAGTCATTTTGAATTTTTTATCAGAAGCAGAGAAATATAATTATTATATTTTATGAAAATGTAGCAAAAACTCGCTCTAATATTTATTGTGTCTTATCATTTCAGTATCGAAGGAACTGCATAATTGTAAAATGTTTTTATCGAAATTTTTATTGCACAATTTTCAAAAGTTCTGTCCACATAATTATAGGTACATTTCAGACTCTAGAGTTTCGTTATCCTCGTTAGTGTCAATATACAGTTCCATATATTGGTCCTCTTTATCTTATTTACTTCAAATTCTGACAAGCGTTTAAATTCAACTGGGAACTCAGCTTGCTTTGTTGTGATTGGGCTTTTTTTTCCTTTTTGTATTTTTCACGTGAAGTCGATCCTATACCCGCCACCTAATCAACATGCATAAACACCCTCAAAAACATCCTAAAAATAAACTCATGAAAAAAAAATAAAAAAAATACTCTGTTATTAGGATTGGAATCGCTGACCTGCGCATCAGATACACGGATTTAAGGAGGTTGCCACCGCCACGCCGAATAAAAAAATGTTTTAATTTAAATTACTATATAAATAAAAATATACGTAAAATCAACCAATTACAATGTCGTAAAGCCAGAGTCCCGAGTGAGATTTAAACGTTTCTAAATTCAGTGTGATTCTCTTTTGAAAAGTACATTTCCAGGTTACAGGACTTACAGGTTCTACGAAATTTCACGCCTGAACATTATTTTGCGTGTTATTTCTTCGTAAATCTGACGAAAAGTATTATCATTTATTGGTTATTTTCCATTATTATACTCATCTATTTTTTTGAGAGTAAAGCGGTAAAGATAAGTTTATTTTTATCGCCGCAGATATTAAATGTACGTATCTGAAAAAGAGATTTTTGCGCGTAAATTTGGAGTTCCAGTTTAAAAAAAATATATATTTTTGTCATTATTTAATTTAATAAAAATATTTTAAATTTTTATATTGATATATCAATATTAAATAACAGATTAACGAAGTAAACATTTTTTTGGAGATGTTTTTTTGTAAAACGTCTACCTATTATGCTCACTCTTTGGTTGCGTGAAAAGCGAATGAATATATTTGCTTCCTTCAAAATTTTGTCTCCGCAAAAATAAATAATCTTAACTTCAATCGAAGGCTCGTTATCTTCTCGTCTGTCGTCGCTCATTTGTCTTTCGGATTTGCGTGAGAAAAATCCCTAATTGAGCCGTGCAAATTCATTCAGATCTTCAAAAAATGGTCAAATTATTGTCATTCGGTTTTTCATAAAATAAAATTCAATATCTTTATTTCGCTGGAATTGCATGGAACTGTTTCCTGTAATTAATTTTTCCATTTCTCTGTGTATATTTGTCAATGCTTAGTGCTAATCGTTGAGATCAGCGTGCTATTTCTTTCAATCATATTCGCAACTTTTATGAATGTGTTCTGTCTAGTGTACCTTGAAATCTTAAATTAGGACATGGGTGGTAAATACTCGTCGCTGAATCCTATGGAGGTGAATGTGCCGCATTTACCCGAATTGCTATCCAGAGATTCATACCTGAAGCCGTACGAAAAAGAGTTTAGACGAAGATATGCCGTCTATCTCGATTATATTGACAAAATTTCGCAAGGCGACGGGAGTTTAAACGAGTTCACCAAAAGTTATGAAAAGTACGGCGTTCACGTAAAGCCTGACGGCACGGTCAGCTGTTTCGAATGGGCTCCTGGAGCGAAAGCTCTGTACTTGGCCGGCGATTTCAACAATTGGAACACGTCCAGCCATCCGTACACGAAGCTGGAGTACGGTAAATGGCGACTGACGTTGCCGCCGAATGCCGATGGCTCTCCGGCGATTAGTCATCTGTCTGAAATTAAGATTGTCGTTGAGACGCAGAGTGGTGAAAAAGTGTACCGACTCTCACCGTGGGCCACGTACGTTGTCCAGCCTCCCGAGCACGAAGGATACCTGTTCAAGCAGAAAATCTGGAATCCTCCGATTGAAAATAGGTACACGTTTAAAAATGCGCGAGTGAAGAAACCGAAAAGCCTAAGAATCTACGAATGCCACATTGGTATCGCTACGAGCGAACCAAGAGTCGGCACCTATTTAGAGTTTGCTCAAAATGTTCTTCCGCGAGTAGCCGATTTAGGCTACAACGCCATTCAGGTGATGGCTATTATGGAGCACGCGTATTACGCTTGCTTCGGCTACCAGGTTACCAGCTACTTTGCAGCATCCAGTCGATTTGGCACTCCCGAAGAATTGAAGCAGTTGATCGATACCGCTCATGCGAAAGGACTGTACGTGCTGTTGGATGTGGTGCACTCGCATGCCTCAAAAAACGTATTGGACGGATTGAATATGTTCGATGGGACGGACGGCTGTTTCTTCCATAGTGGTTCTCGCGGCGATCACCCACTATGGGACAGTCGACTGTTCAACTATTCGGAATACGAGGTGTTGCGATTTCTACTGTCTAATCTACGTTTCTACCTGGACGAGTATCAGTTCGATGGGTTCCGTTTTGACGGCGTCACCTCGATGCTGTACCATTCTCGCGGAGTTCAAGGATTTAGTGGCCATTACGACGACTATTTCGGTTTGAATGTGGACACCGAAGCCGTTGTGTATCTGATGTTAGCCAATGATCTGTTACATAAGGTGTATCCCGATTGTGTTACCATTGCTGAGGATGTATCCGGAATGCCAGCTTCTTGCAGACCAGTCTCTGAGGGTGGCATTGGTTTTGATTACCGATTAGGTAGGGGTTTTAAATTTTAAACATTTTATTTCGGTCAGTTCGCAGAAAACGAATTCCTGTCATTATTTGTACAATTGAACAAATCCAAAGCAGCGTGTTCAGTGAAGAAGATTTTCTTCTTTTATTTCTATTTTTTTTATTTTTCATCACCAGTCACCTACCATTTTTATCTCGGAAGCGTTTTTCTGATTTTTCGCGCCTATTAAAGTATGGTGGAAACCGCTTATTAGGGACTTTGGAAAGTCCCAAAAAATAGTATTAAAACTGAAGAAAATATAACCTACAACTGCTTACCGAAAACAGTTTATCAGTTTATTGAGACAAATATTATTTTGAGTTGTGGAATTGAAAAAAAAATTTTTAGTCAAAATAAAAAATTAAATAAAATATACCCAGTCAATATAGAACCTACTCTTTTTAAGTCGGTTAGATCTCTTCACTTTTTTTAAACCGAGTTTTTTGGCTACGCAGCAGTTTTTCCCTGCATCGGAAGGTTAATGAATATTAATGTATCAGTGTGTGGATAGAAGTTGATCTGTATCCCGGGCCAGATGTTTGCCGGTGGAACTATTACGTCCTCTCGCATATAACTGTGAGGAGATGTATGGTCAGTAAATTTATTGTCTAAATATTTTCGGGCTGTTTGAAAATGATATACCTAATTATATCTCTCCTTTTCACGAGAAACCAATCGAAAAACAACCGTTTTTAAACGATTACCCATTAAAAGGTTGAATATTGATAACCCTAAGTTTTCATCGATAATTTTAATAAAACTACCTACACTATTAAATTCGTTTTCAGCCAATTTTGTGTGACCCTTCTTACCCTTGCCTGGTAAAGTCGAGAAGAAATTTTTTTCCGAGGTTAGGTGTACGCAGATTATTTTATTGCATCTTCGCCTGCTATTTTGTGTTCATTATTTTCATAATCGTCTGAAAAAAGTTGTTCTTTATCATAATCAACCTTCTGTTCACTTAACTAATATCTGTTTAGGCGAACTTGCATGTGATATATCATAAAGAAACACTTGACGTCCAACTATGAATATACCTTTTCACAAAGACAAACTATTTTTCACCGGTGATCATTGTCCTTTATAAGTTGCTTAAATAAGCACCAGGAACTCAATAGCTCCGTAGTCTTATGGCAAAAAAATGTTTCCTCAAATTCTAGATTCTCAACAAGATCTGTTTGAAGTGAGTTCTCCATTCAATCAATGGAGGTGCCGGCATGGCCATTGCCTATCCAAAAATTTGACGAAAGTAAAAACGTGTGTAATCTGAAAAATTTTCTATTCTTTCAGATCTTACAATTTGTAAAGTTGTTGAAGGCAATGCCAGTATGTACTTCTAATTTTTATGGTTGCGAAGGGAAGTTTGATAATAGCCCCCTTCTCAAGAAATTAGTTACAGTTACCTCACCAGTTTTTTTTCTGGCCTTCTTTGACCGACCTTGAAAAAAAATCTAGCTACGTCATTGCATTCAACCCTAAATTTTTAGTTCTGCAAAGTGACAAAAACTCAAAAAAATTAATGTCTTCTGATAGAACAATAATTGAATTAACTTTTTTAATAGGGAGGACTTGATGAAATACGCAAAATACGTGATACAAACACGAAAACTTTTCATCGCAGAACTTACACCCGCAGTCAGATTGGGAAATTCCGCCCTTTTTAAGAGTTAAAGTTATTTGCGAGTTCCATCCTAACAAATAAAACAGTTGCTCTGAAAAACTAGTTTCTCACTTTTTGAATGAAATTGCTATTTATCAAAAAATACTAAAGAATCCCGCACTTTTTTTTTTTTAAATAGCGTACACCTAATTCATAATTGAAATAATTTTCACTGTCCGTCAGCCTGATCCATGGCAGCAAAGTTAAAAAGAAAAACGCGAGTTCCCATGGGGCCTCGTGAACTGAGTATATATTATTTCATACGGAGAGCTAATTCGTGTGCATTTTCTATATACGTAGTTACTTTCAGACATAGATAGCGCTTTCAGGGAATGAAATGACTTCTTTTACACACGAGTATATCTATATATAATTCGTATATATAGATATACTCGCGTATAATAGAAGTCATTTCATTCCCCGAAAACGCTTCCTATTGTTGAAAAACGGAACTTGTTGAATCAGCTCTCTCCATATGAAATAATATAATTATACTCAAAGCTCGCGAAGGATTGATGCGTAAACACCATAATGTGGTTGTGAGCGTGTGTGTTGTGTTGCGCACGCACACAACCGCACACCTACATGGCAACGGTACGTTATTGTAAGATGTGCGAGTTATAATCGTAATTTTCGTTTCAGCCCCTACTATAGAACCGGACCAAGTGCTAAGATGTTCGCACATCAAAGACACTTACAAGTTACTTCATTCGTATTGTTCTCGTCGAAATTTCTTATTGACAGACTCTTTTATTCCGATAGGTATGGCCATTCCAGATAAATGGATCGAATTTCTGAAGAAGTACCCGGATGAGGAGTGGAACATGGGTGAAATCGTGCACACGTTGACCAATCGACGATGGATGGAGAAAACCGTCGCTTACGCCGAAAGCCACGACCAGGCCTTGGTGGGTGACAAAACAATTGCATTTTGGTTGATGGATAAAGAAATGTACTGGCATATGTCCGTCGCGGTGCCCTCGAGCGGAGACGCGGCTCTCATCATCGACCGAGGCATCGCCCTCCACAAAATGATACGATTGATTACGCACGGCCTCGGCGGAGAAGCGTACTTAAACTTCATGGGGAACGAATTCGGACACCCCGAATGGTTAGATTTTCCACGCCAGGGTAACAATAATTCGTATCATTACGCTCGTCGCCAGTGGAACTTGGTCGATGACCCTTTACTCCGGTATAAGTTTCTCAACAACTTCGACCGAGCTATGAACACGCTGGAGGAGAAATATGGTTGGTTGAGCGCCGACAACGCATACGTGAGCTGGAAACACGAAAGCGATAAAGTAATCGTTTTTGAGCGCGCAAATTTGTTGTTCGTTTTCAATTTTCATCCGACCAAAAGCTTCACCGATTACAAAATTGGCGTCGAAATGGGTGGAACGTACAAGATTCTTCTAGACAGTGATAGTGCCGAATTTGGCGGCCATGGTAGGCTGGATGCGAATGTTGAACACCGCACCGTGCCCGAAGGTTGGGCCAATCGGCGCAATTGGGTGAACTTGTACCTGCCGACGAGAACGGCCGTCATCTATTATCCTGTTTCTGACGCTAATTAGCGTCGTAAATACTTCGACGTCTTTTTGTACGGAGAATTAAAAAAAAAACTTTCTGGCCATTTTCACGGCTAACTCTTTTTATTTTTGTTTTATTTTTTCTGTCATTTTATGGATTGTTTTTGCATTTATAAAATCATAAGGAATTATTTATTTTATCGTTTGTTTTATAACTTTCAAAAAGTTCGTTTTACCTAATTTTAATTCCGTCGATGTTGATTTTTACATTTTTCTGTTATGAAATGGTATTCTCGTACTAATTGATTTTGGTCAAATCCAAAATATTTGGCACCATACGGTCTTCCAGATGCTGTTGATCAACATTTCGATTAAATGCATTTTTATTGTCGACGCTTTCTTTCTCAGTCGATTCATATTTTATCGTTGAATATTCACCTTCTTCACTCTTTTCTACACTGTCTGCTTTCAGCCTAAAATTTTACATAATTTCAGTGTCAAAAAATTGAACTACTTCATTGGCTCCGAAAGGTGTAAAGTCAGATTCTGGTTTTTGAGATGTTTAATTCTTCATTAATTATAAATTTTACGTCATATTTTTGTATCAGCAGTTTTGAGTTGTGGAATGACGATTTAATATTTGGTGTCGGGTATTTACTGCTTTTCAATACCTATGTGATATTGCACTATTTTTCTTTTAAGACTATTTTATTTTAAAGTAGGTTTTGGTAGCATGATGCTGAAGAGGTAAGTTTACTTTTTGTTTTTTATTCGTTTACTTTTCTGGGCTAATCAGTGTATTAGCTTTCGTTTATTTAAAATTTCCGTAATTATTCTAGATAAGATAGCTAATAAGCTGTATATGTTCTCTCCGTTTCAGTGAGTGCTTTCAAATGAAACAAAAATGTTGCAAAATTGGCTAGAAAAAAAAAAAATTCTGAATAATGTTTGAAAATTTTCAAAATTTTAAACGCAAATTGAATAGTCTAGACAAAGCGAGAGACAATTTCAGAGAGTTGGCGCGAAAATGTGCAAATTTTTTTTTAACGAAGAGTCAAAATTGAAAAATTAGGTTTTCCACCATTAAAACTGAGATAGAGCTATTCTGTTATAGAATTGCGAAAAGTAGATTAATTTTGGTATGAGTGTGAAATTTACCTCACTAGCCGAAGTCAAGTGTTGCAAACCTCACGTGCAGCAGTTACCTACTTTGCACCAGTATTATCTCACACTATTTTTTGCAACAACTCCTCCATCGTCAAAACAATATATAATATATACAGAGGGTGTCCAGTGAAATGTCAGCAATATTTTGTAGATTAGTTAGTTGAATATAGTAGTCATAGATAATGAGTTAGATACTTTGTATTAGTGTAGTTGTACATTGTTGCGAATTATGAGCAGTCAAAATTAAAAAAAAAAATTGAAACTTTCATAGCTCCTTTTATATGGGATGTAGAGAAAATGTGGACGTAAAATTTTCACTTGTCTCATCGAATACTATCAACTAGAAAAATATTGTGAACATTTTATCCAACACACTGAGTAGATGTATACTTGTATATTTATCGAGAACACTAGTCTTGTTACTGATAATGAAACCATGCGAAAAAATAATCAAGCCATTTGGAGAAGTTGAAACAAAACTCGATATGTTAGTCTTAAAATTTTTTACTTTTAGTCTAGTTGCACAAAAAGTAGCTGTTTTTGGATGGGTATTGCTAAAAAGTTTTTTTTCTGCATGTTTAGCGAATGTAAAAAAACAAATTGTTGACGTGTGAAGTAGACGATAATTTTTATAATCGTGTGCAATAGCATGTAAAATATTTGAACGTATGAGAATTTTGATATTATTATTAACGATATTTTATGAAAAACTTTCGTCAAGTTGTCATTCCAGTTGTACCCAACGTTTCAATTGAAAGCAATGTGTCAAATGATTCCGTAGCCTCTAACTGAGCTAGAGAGCCTGAGTTTGTAATGATCGAAAGTGGATGAAATGTACAAAATTTCCATATAATTTTCGAAATTATCTTTAGCCATTTGACAACGAACAAACAAAAAAAAAGAAGATAATTGCTAGATTTGTCGTTTTTTGGAATCTAGAAACCTCTCCTCTTTCACTCACTGATTCCCCAGCCGCTATTTAAGCTAGAAAGCAGGTGGTTGATACTGCTGGAAAAAGGAAACAATTTACTGGAAACTGCATTCTTTATAATGTTTTAATCATTATTAGCTGTTTGAAAATAAATGAGCAAAAAAAATGCAAAATGGAAAAGTTGCCGTTTTTATACGCTTTTATTCTACTCATTCAATTTGTTGAAGTACACCGGATAGCCAACTTCAGCGCTGCTTTCCCGTATTGCGACACACGCACACATACACTTATATCAGTTTTTATCAGTTATTTTTTTTCAATTTTTGTTTGTATCTGTCTCGGAAAAAAAGTGAGAAATTTTTATTTCTCTTTCGCCATTATTTTCTTTTTCAAATTATAAAAGCGTATTTTTTTAAAACTCGTCTTTAAACTAACTTATTATGTTTCTTAGATACCTGTCATTTCTGAAAAATTTCTATTTCATGGGTTTTTTTTTTGTGAAGGGGGAGTTGTTATTTTTATTTGGTGCATTAGTTGCAAAAGAAATAGTGTGTGACAATTGTTTGTGTCCTTGTGGGCTATTTTAACTCGTGTGAAGTTTGCAGCACTCGCCTTCTGCTTGTCTGCAAACTTTTTACCAGGCCTGATGAGAAAGGAAAAAGGGGATTTCTCCCGGGCCCGGCATTCTAAAAAAAAAAAATTGAAAAACAAGTAGATTTTCACGAAAAATCTATTGAAAAACTCTTGAAAAAATTTTTCACTCGCTCCAGTTGCAAAATAGACTTCTTCAATATTATAAAACCTCTACTCAAAATACATTCCCGATACTACACCGGCACATAGATGCAATTTTCAGTTTTTGGGGGGCTCATACGAATTTCCTCTCTGCGGCTCTGCTTTTCACACTCGGTAAAAAAGTAGCCCAAATTACACACTTGTTACACAATATACTATTCTGCAACACTCATCGTATAAGTTCGTTTTTTGTGCGCTTTTACTGAAGGAAAAGTAAGGAATTCCAATGCAACGTAAAAAAATATGATTTTGAGCTATCACACTTTAAAATTGACTTTCTTGTTCGACTTAATTATCTTCTTGCCAGGCTCAATTTTTTGTGTGATTTGCTTTGATTTGCTTCTCTCGCCTCTGGCTCCAGTCTCAAAAATTACCAAAATCACCTACTTTTCGCACGTGTGTCCAAATAACTGTTCAGTCATTTATACCGAAAAAAAATTACGTTTGAAAAGAATTTTCGTCGTTGTATATAGTTGAATGGAGTTTACTCTCAAACTGATGAATAACGAATACCATTTCACATTGTTGCAGTCTTGAAATATTATTTGCTCCAGAAATGTAGTGGCCGAGCTCTTTCCCACTCCAACCAGCCCCCCTTTGCTTGCCAATGAACCATTCTATTTCAAATGAACAGAATTAAAAATAACGTCTGAATTTAATGCGAGATTGTTTTTTCCCAAATGTTTATTGACATCATCGGATTGAAGAATTTTGCTTCTTTTTTTTTCCCCCTTACAAAAGCCATTTAGTTTCAAAATATAATTCGTTTTAATCAATTTTCAGATTGCATACCTACTTCCGTTCTATTGCACTCGATCGCAAATAAGAATTTCTATTTTTGTCCGTATACAATTTGTCATTTAGCAAAATGCCGGGGTAAGTAGAAAAAATCTACTTGTTTTCTATTTTATTTGAACATTTATGAATTCAAATTTTTTATTCGTGCCGGCAAATAGAAACTATTTTCATTCAAGTCGGTTCTCGTTTTTTGTTTCCCGGTCGCCTTTAAGCACGAAAGAATGCTTATTCAACTAAATTAGGTCCAATACTTCATGTGCAAATTGAAAATACTGAAACTCCGCCTCAGCCCACTATTTACTAGTTTTTTTTCTACTAGGCATAGTGCGATGCACAGCGTCGCAGAAACAGAGTTTACACGTTCTGCATAATACTGAAAATCTTACTTTAAATCGAATTCAAAGCGAGTGGATAATGAACTTGACTCAAAATTTTGTGTACCCGTAATTGAAAAATAAATTTTTCAAGGCTATAACATTGAATTTATCCATGGAATTACGTGCAATATATCCGCGAATATGGGTTTATATGATGATAATTGCTCGTTATATTTGTACTTTGCCCCCCTTTAATTAATGATAACATTGATTGAACTGTTTTTTCTGAAAGTTTGGACTCACAATATAAATGTAAATAAATGTGATATTTTGAATTTCGTTCGATTAGTTTAACAAATTCTCGTGTACGAGTAAGTGACGATAATTCAACTTTTTCCAGTTTTTGAAATATAAAATCTTCCGAATCATGAACTTCATCACTAATATCTAATTCTAAAAATAGAAAATGAAAAAATGATGATTGATGTTATTTGATTTCTCGGAATTTTTTCTATCCCCCGCCCCTCCTAAAAAAATATCAAAATATACCAATCATTTATATTGTAAGTGTAGACGAAACGTAATTTGTTTTTTGATTTATTTCAACTTTGTTTCATTTTGCATTTCAGTATTACGATGAACTTGAGTAATATGTTTTGTTCACGATGCGGTGATGGCTTTGAAGCTCACGAAAAAATTGTCAACTCAAACGGAGAATTGTGGCATCCTCAGTGCTTCGTGTTCGTAAATTTATCTTATACGTGAATTATGTGAATATTAGAGGGGATCAGAAGTCGAATAATGCTTACGAGAAACTTTAAATATGTGCAGACGGCCGCTAACTTTGCTTGTAATTGTCTGCGAAAATTATTTTCACTAGATCTACCCGTTGGCTTCTGACCTCCTCATTTGACATTTGTTTAATTATTCGTTCATTGGACAATGATTTTGATTATTTTCCATTCAGCAAAAGTTTAAATATCTACTCTGACCAAAACGGGAAAATTTAGTACTCTCGATGTTTATTAAAGTGCGCCGAGAAAAAATTGGTGTATCATTAAAAGTTCTTCAGTTTTTCTGTATTAATTACGACAACGTTATTGTAAATAAATTTAATATTTAAAACAAAATTATATAATCTAATTAAATTCATTCCCTTGGTCGCTCTATCGGCATCCATCAAAAGTTATTTAACAATTTCTATAAATAGTTTGTTTTTGAACTTGTAAATTAACATTAAAAAAAAAAATTCTTATCGGTATTGTATGTTTTAGTTGCGCCCAGTGCTTCAGACCTTTTCCAGATGGAATTTTTTATGAATTTGAAGGTCGAAAATACTGTGAACATGATTTTCAAGTGTTGTTCGCTCCTTGTTGTGGAAAATGCAGTAAGTGCGCGAAAACTTCTCCCATCAAAAACGCGTTCTTCTTTCAAAAAAGCAAAATTTCACAACTAACCGATTATTTTTACGTCAATTACAGATGAATTTATTGTTGGACGGGTCATAAAAGCCATGAATGCCAGTTGGCATCCGAAATGTTTCCGTTGTGAATTATGCTCGAAAGAACTGGCGGACTTGGGTTTTGTCAGGAACCAGGGACGAGCTCTATGTCACGAGTGCACAGCTCGTGAGAAAGCAATTGGCTTGGGAAAATACATGTGCCACAAATGCCAGTGAGTATTGAGAATTTATCACATCTTTCGTGAAGATGAATCAATTTTTGTTGTAAAATCTTCAATTTTATAAGTGAAGACGTGTTGAAAGAATAAGCTATGGGTGTAAGGTGTAGAATTTTCAAGTTTGAAGTTACTCAGATTTTCTAATTATTGTGTCAAGTTTGATGTTCCTGTATTATTACACTTTTAATATGTAATGTACTATGTGGAACACCTTGTTGTGAAAAGATTTTCTCACCAGAAGGTAATCAACAGATATTGCGTGTTCTGCCACTTCATATGTAAGCATACAGGTGAGGCAAAACCTGGACAAACAATGGCAATTTTAAAGCCCGTCCAGATAGATCATATATGGGCTTATTTACGCGCACACATGTTGTATTTACATACATCTATGTGAAGGAGCTGGTACGTCATTTCTTGTATAGATAAGAAATGGTGGACTGGTTTGTGTACTGAATTGTAACATCATCGTTATTGTTGAGATTGTTCATGGTTAAGTACTCGTACATTACTTGCATGTATGTGCAAGTAATTACGATCAAACGTAATTTGTGCAATGTGTTTAACGTCATAGAGACAAATATTTGCCAGCGTTGCGGCGGCGACTGTCATTGGGGAACACCATCACCTCATACGAGTAATGTCCCCACATACTATAAAACCTTTGATATTTTTTGAAAGTATTTGATGAGATCGTTTTTGTTTTGTTTTTAGCTCTGTTATAGATGACAAACCATTACGATTCAGAGGGGAGGTTTATCACCCTTATCATTTTAACTGCACAGCGTGCGGTGTGGAATTAAATTCCGATGCTAGAGAAGTTAAAAGTCGGCCTGGATATTCAGCTAATGAAATGGTAAAAAATTTTAAATTTCTTTTCAATTCTGGGAACCAGCAATATAGTATCGATTCATTTTCTGAAACAAAATACTTCGTCTCATTTTCCTAAACATGTCCCATTCGCAAAAATTCCTCAAATAAATCTTCAAATATGTTGAAAAACTGTTAGTTTTACTCGCATTAGAGTTTTATGGGTACGGTATTCAGTTCTGAAGGTAGATCCGATATAATGATGTTCATTGAATTTTTTCCATTGTGTATTTACTGATAACCATCGGTTGTCAGTATAATTACGCTAAACGATTTTTATGAAATTCAGTGGTGTGTATATTTTGTACACCAATTTCTCGGCCAAATATTTAATTAAGCGACTGCACCGTTGTGAGGAAAAAAAAGTTTCAATACGTACGTTTACATAAATCAAAAAGACAATATTTGTTTCGAGCTTTTAATAGAAATTTATGGAAGCACATATGAGGAAAAGTAAATATTGGTAGAAATCGTGAATGGTTTTTTAATTACGAAAAAATCGTTTGGAAATAAGATGAAAAACATCATACATCTACTATCTGTCCTAATGACAAATGAAAATTTCTGCCTATAATCTATGAAATGCATATCTGAAACTCTGTTTTCAACTTTATCGTAATTTTTCTATTTTATTTTTTGACTTATGTATTCAGAATGAATTGTATTGCCTCCGGTGTCATGATAAAATGGGCATACCAATTTGCGGTGCTTGTCGTCGTCCAATCGAGGAAAGAGTTGTAACTGCGCTGGGGAAACACTGGCATGTCGAAGTAAGCTCGTATCGTGTCAGAGAATTATTGTTAATTTAAACGACTGACTCGTAATATTCTGTCCAATTGCGTGGTTCGTTGTTGCAGCATTTTGTTTGCGCAAAGTGTGAAAAACCTTTTCTGGGAAATCGTCATTACGAAAAAAAAGGTATGGCTTATTGTGAGACGCACTATCACCAGCTGTTTGGGAATTTGTGTTTTGTTTGCAATCAAGTCATTGCCGGCGATGGTGAGTGAAATTTTCATTTAGTGTTGAAAAATTTCGAAACAGTTGCGCTTGATACAAAAATTAAACTAATAACCAAGTTTCTTGATTTTGATTTGCTTTTAATGGAGAAAACTTAATTTCTATTTCCTTATTGCAGTATTTACTGCGCTAAACAAAGCATGGTGTGTTCATCATTTTGCCTGTTCCGTGTGCGATCAGAAGATGAATCA
Organism: Ericerus pela; assembly: GCA_011428145.1. Classification (NCBI taxonomy): domain Eukaryota; kingdom Metazoa; phylum Arthropoda; class Insecta; order Hemiptera; family Coccidae; genus Ericerus; species Ericerus pela. Next base: position 65,683 of record WOFM01000638.1, read on the forward strand.
GAAAACGAAGTTTTATGAAATCGATTTGAAGCCTGTGTGTAAGAAGTGCTACGACAAATTCCCCACCGAGTTTCGGCGACGATTACGCAAAGCCTACGAATTCACGCCTAAAAAAACAGCTTGAAAAGCGTACACGTATCTTCTCTCCATTTGCGTGTTTAACCGAGTTTTTTATTAGTGATTTAACAATTAATTTATTTTTATCTGAATGCTGATTAAGGTTTTCAAACATAATATAAAAATATTTTTGATGCTGAGTTACCGTCACCGCGGTATGCAAGTTTCTTGTTTTTACTATTTATTTCTTCGAGTAAAAGATTTTCCCATTAACAGTAGGCGCGTTTTTAGATGCGCGCTGATGATAAAAATATTGATCTAATTATTTATTTTCTAAATCCAGTGTTCTTAATTTTAATTTTTTGTGACGTTATATTTGTTCACTATTCTGTGTTCGACCATTTTTAACATTTTAATTAATCTTTGACTGTAATCAACCATTATTTTTTCATACCACTCACTGTTCGACATAATTATAACATCATTATTCATCTCAGTTTCATTCTTATTTGAGTATTTGGTTATGTTTTTTTTTTTTTGAAGCACTCAGTCTACCTATTACCTACCATTAAAGAATTTGTCAAATTGATGCTTCAAGTTTTCCTACTTTTTGACCGTCGGTACCCAATTTTACGTTCAACTATAATTTGTTAAAATCGACCGTGAGTCGTGTCATATTCCTTTGGAGATTAGTTCATTTAAGGCGTTTTAAAATACTCGTTAACGACTCATTTATGTTGAAAAACAAATGAATTGAATGCTGAAGATTAGATTTTATATTGCACATTTTTCACGCAAATTTTGAAGCAGGTATAATCGTACAGATTACGTTTTATCTTCGTCAGTAGAATACCGTAGGCAGTAGGTATATGTATTACTTCCGCCGGAATTTCTTCGACTTTTATTTCCGTATTTTTTAATTGACTCAAAATTTCGTTAACTGCGATGGTTTCATTGATTGCACTGCTAATTCTCTGCGAGAACGATACTACATCGAGAACCGAAAAAGGAAGACGCAAAAGTATAAATAATAATACTCTATTGAAAATGAAATGACCGTAAATTCTGTCGTAACGTGATATCCAACAATGGAAGTAACTTGGTAACTTGAGTGCTCGTTAAAGTTTTCATATTTTCGTCGATGTTGAACACCGTGAAGAGACTATCAATTGCTGCATACCGTTCATAGTTGAGCGAGTATATTGTCACTCGAAAGATCTTTTTATTTTGGAGACGCTGCAGCAGATTAATTTTTTGGTTTTTGAAGAAAAAAAAAGATTAAATTGTAAAACTCTCGTAGGTATCTGGTGAGAAAATGTCTCATTTGGTAGTCCTAATCCCAATGTATAAGTTAAAATTTTCTGAGGAAGAGGGAAGCTCCCTTTCAAATTGATTTTTTATATTTACCTGAGTTTTTGCATCCACGGATCCTCACCTCTGGGCCATTGAAAATATAATTTTGTTAATTGGTTAAATTCCATTAACCGTTATATATGTAGGTACCTCGAAAGTTGAACGATATTACTTCTATGATTGATTTTGTAGTATACTTGATATTCCGGTCTGGATACACGATGAAAACCTACCACAGTGGGTTTTCACCAGGTTTAATATGTTTTTTGAAGGTTGATTGATTTCTCCTCTTTCTTATCTCGATAAGAAAGCGGACAAAATTTATCAGCCGACTAGTTTGCCCTACCTTTGGTTGAGTTGAAGTTTTCTTCGTCTCATTCAAATGTAGACGAAACCTCACTCTTATTTTTGTCTCTTATGCTATCTCTCGTTCTTGCCGCTTTATCGCAACAACTTTGCTCTTTGTCAAATCTTCTTACGATGTCCACATTTTCACTTGATGTCCGGTGAAGAAGATTTTATTTCTCCAAATTATATCTAACAGCGTATTATGGTATGTTAATATTATTTTATTGTATATATGTTTTTATTTCATTATACGCCGGATTTTGATTTGAACATGAACTTTTTATTTATTATCATGTTCTTCTGGTAGAGAGGTAATGAGGGTATATTTTGGGATGAGAGGTATGATTTGATTGAAGACGTGTTTTCAATGATGAGGTGAACTGTTTCTGTTAGATAGCCGTTTCTGGTTCTTAATCTAAAATCCAAACATATTTGCTAAAAACGGAGGTCTTGGTGATACAAGTCCAAATTATGGCTGGCTATCCACATACTGCATGATCTGAACAAATTGGACTACCGGTAAGTTACGTTATTTGAATTGTATGTTTTACATTTAGTAAATTTAGTGTGATTTTGTGTGTGTCATATGGTTTTGTTGACCACGTTAACGTTTTAAAATCCACGTGGTAACCACCAATTTTAGTAAAATCACTGGCTTCTAATTGTTGATCCAGTTCCCATTTTTGTTGCTAAAACTTTTATGACCAGCACTTGCAACTATTTTCGAGAATAATAATAGGAGAGGCATGTTACTTAATCACATTCTGTATTGCACTGAGGTGTATCACAAAACATCGTCAATCATAATAATACGAATTGAACAGTGGCAACTAGCGAATCAACGTTGCCACATTCACGGATACGAAATATATATCAAGGATACAACACCCTTCTCCCCTAAGGGGAAAAATGTTCTGGCAGATTTCAATTTCTATTAGAATGACGGGGAGAGGGCAAAATATTTTGAAGTTCCGGTGTAGGCGCATGGATTTCAATTTCAAGAGGTTGAGGGTCAGGCAGTTGTGGCTCAGGCACTGTAGGTGGTTGTGGGTCAACTGGATAGGTATCTGCTGTTACTGCAGTCAAATGGTCATTTCAAACCTGAGACAGGTGCCGTCTATAAATCTGTCCATTGTCGTCACAAACTTCCACCATGGCTTGGCCGAGATGACGGAGCAATGTTCCATGATTCCAATTCTTTGATCCACTGAACACCTTAAACCATATTTTTTTCCCATCTGCTGTTGAAGGGTCGAATTCAGTGGAAAGCGTATCTGTCCCTTTTAGTAGGTCAATTTGGGAACGGATACTCCTTCCAAGCATCAGTTGGCAGGGGCTCTCTCCTCCGATAAGTGGAGCTCGTCGATATGCCATCAAGAACGTATGCAATTTTTTATTTATGGACTCTTCCGGTTTTTCTAAGATTGCAATTTTGAGTGCTCGTTTTATCGTTTGTACAGAAAATTCTGCTTGTCCGTTGGATTGAGGGTGATAGGGTGCCGAGTGAAGTTGTTTAATAAAGTTTCGTTTACAAAAGGCAGCAAATTCTTGACTAGTAAACTGGACTCTATTGTCGCTAACCAACCTAAATGGACAACCAAAGTGCGCAAAACATTCGATTAATTTCTCAATCGTTGGTGAAGAATTTGTACCATGAAGCCTTGAAGAAGGAATAGCAAACACCTCAGGCCATTTGGTATATGCGTCGACAACGATTCGGAACAAGTGCTGTAGAAATGGTCCAGCGTAGTCGATGTGTACCCTTTCCCTTGGGCCTGAAGGTTTTTTCCAAGGATGCGATGGTACGGAAACTGCGTTTGCATTTTGTTGACAGGGTTCGCAGCAACATACTAAATTTTCTATTTCTCGGTCAATACCAGGCCAATAAACATAACTGCGAGCCAGACCTTTCATCTTGCTGATTCCAAAGAGACCAACGTGCAGCTCTTGGAGAACAGCATTTCTGTATTTCTTAGGGATAAAGACACGTGTACCGTAAAGTACACATCCCTTTCAACTGCATAATTAGTGACTATATCAGACTCGTCAGCAGATTGAAAAAGTTTTTTCAAGATTGGCGCAGTATCGGCATCCGTAGATGTTTCAGCAGCTAGTTTGTGCAACGAAATTGGCAAGGTATTTATCTGGTGCAGGTTAACAACACTTGGCTCGTCCATTCTTTCGTCTGTCATACTGCTAATAGGGAAACGAGACAGAAAATCTGCATTTGAGTGATTTTCTGATCGACGGTAACGAATTTTGTAGTTGAACCCTTGCAGAAAGATAGCATAGTGCAATAGACGAGTAGCACTTAATGCGGGTTTTGCCGCATTTTTTACAAAAATTGACTGTAATGGTTTACAATCGACATACAGTATAAACGGAAGACCAAATAAATAATTGAAAAATCGTTTTACGCCCCAGAAAATCGCTAAGCTTTCCTTGTCGATTTGGCTGTAATTTCTTTCAGCTAATGACAACGAGCGAGATGCAAATGCAATTGGGCGCTCGCATTCTCCGTATTGATGACTGATGACAGCTTGTTCATCAATTTCGGCTTTCTTGATGACATCTTCCAACGTTAATTTTGACTGTATGAAGTAGTAACTTTGAGTTTTCAGATCGCGAATACCAGAGATGATTTGACTCTTGAGTTCTTCTTTCAATGTTTCAGCATTTTCAAACAAACAATCGCGAGATAACTCCTTCAAACCATTGTAAAAGTCATTGAAAGATTCACCTGGTTTCTGCTTTCTTTGTTGGAAGGTATGACAGGCAACATGAATTAAAGGTTTTCTGGTGTATTCATTTTGCAACAATTTCTCAATTTCAGCATATGTTAGTTCGGTAGGTCTTTTCGGAATGGCAAGCAGCAACAATTTCTGATACACTGTAGCACCAACACTAGCAATAAACAATTTTGCGATCTTATCATCTTTAACATCATTGATTAATGTAAAACAAGAAAAATGATCTAAATATGACGCAGTATCTTCACTTTCCGGATTGTATTCACTAAATAAATTACTCGTAGGTTTAGCCATCCTCGTCGCCACTTTTATGACCAGCACTTGCAACTATTTTCGAGAATAATAATAGGAGAGGCATGTTACTTAATAACATTCTGTATTGCACTGAGGTGTATCACAAAACATCGTCAATCATAATAATACGAATTAAACAGTGGCAACTAGCGAATCAACGTTGCCACATTCACGGATATAAAATATATATCAAGGATACAACAAAAACAATCTGTTTTAACGTAATACTTCAAAATTGTTACTTAAATACAAAAATCATGGTCCCGTTTTGATTTTTGTTACTTTGTACATACATCTGCGCCACGAGGCCATTATTTTGTCCAGTCTCTGTTGGCGACTGTTGGATGTTTTGTTGCATTTATACTTAATCATACAGTTACTTTTCCTACATGTGTATATAGTTATTGACCATGTGTGTGCATATTTGTTTGTACCAGTCAATAATTATCACTGTTAGGGTTTGTCTTAGGTTTAACCTTCGATTTTCATTTGTGCACGAAGTGAATTTCGAATAGGTGCCTAGGTTGTTCTGCCTTTTGCATTATTTGGACTGTGTGATATGGAAGATCTGTCCTCTTCCATTCCACATTTCTCTGCTGTCTTACGATCAAATTGATCGATCCCTTCTCTGTCTTATAAAATATTTTTAGTATCGCACCCAAACCCTTTTACGTGTTACCAAGTCTTTTTTAGATATTATTTTCATTTTGGCTCCTAGAAATAATATCTCACCTTTCTTTTTTTTCTAAAAAGCTACCAGAATATTCACCTCTAGGAATACACTCAATTGAATTGTACATCTCTTCCTAAATTACCCTCCCACCGATTTATTAATAAAATCAATTTCAATTTGTCCTTGAAATTTTTTATTTGAGTTTTAACGTAATTTATCATATGATATTTTGCCTTTTGCACTCTACTCACTTGCCTTCTGCCTTTTGCATTATTGTCCTTCTTACGACTATTTCTTTATCCAAGAATAACGTAAACGATCTTCGGATCAGAACTGTCCTCTGTCTTTTGTATTATTGCATTATAAACTTGTTTAAAGAGCCCTGCTCTATAAATCTTGTATTAAGCTTCTCAGGAAGCAGGTTGAATTTAACGGTCAAATAGTTTAAGCCCTAATTGTTTGGATCAAGTGTGTGCTATCAAAATTTAATTTTTTTAATTAATGTAAATAAAACGCACTATCAATCTCCTGCAATCTTATTCTTAAGATACGTTTTCATATTAGGTCCCCAAAGACTTGTAATTGATAGCAGTCAAATTTGCCAAAAAAGATCCCCACCTTTTTTGTAAGTTTTTGGTACGAGCTACTCTCTTTTGATCTTTTTGTCCTTGCATTCCATTTTCATAATCATCATGTCACTCGAACTTATCGAATTCGATAATAAAGTCTTTGATCCAAATCAGACAATTCCGATAACTGGGAATGAAAACTTCGACGAAACCCTGGTTAGAACATCGACGTATAAATTAACTGATAAGTCTGTAAGTCCGATCGACAAGAGCTATGATTTATTTGTTAAAAGATAATAAAATCCAAGGTATTTTAAAGTCTCCAATTACACCAAAGCCGAATGACGAAATACACAAACCCATTAAAACTGTTACCACTTCTTCAGCACCAGTTTCCGATACCTTGGAAAATAAGTATAGGGATCTAGCTAAACGTATTCCTAAGTTAGAAACACTCCCTACAGCAATAACTCGATTCAAAAAGAACTAACTAAGAAAAATGAAGAACTCGCTAAATTTAAAAATGACTTTGTAAAATTATCCACCGATACTAAATCAATTATCAAGTCGATCAATAAAACCGATAAAAACATGAAGGAGCAAAATAGAGGAATTTGTGAAAGCATCGATAGTTTAATCGCTATGCAAGGTAAAATAGTTTCCGTAAGAGCTAAAACTCCAACCCGGAATATCGACAAAAACATTGCGGGTGGAAGTGGAATTAGGAGAACATCATCGGTGAATACTTCACAAAAAATCTTAAACAAATCCAATAATGATATTTCCGATTCAGATTCATGTAGTAATGAATCATCTGGAAATAATTCGTCCGAATACGATGATAGTGAAGAAGAGAAGACTGATCGTAGATCAACCTTCAAAAATAGTAAGAACTACCGATCTAATAATTCACCACAATCTGCAGGTGCCAATAAAGCCCTACAGAAATTACAGGCCAAAGCCCTAGAAGTTAAACCTTATGCCAGTCCGAAAGAAGATGATAGGACTCCCCTTCAATTCCTCAAAGAATTTAAGGACCCCGTAATAAAACATGTTCCCGATAATAAAGAAGCTAGTGTTCTTTTCTACCAGCTTATTCAGGAATCCGATTGGTGTCACACGTGGCGACACGAATTAAAAAAAAGTAGTGGTTTCAAATGTATGGCCACTAAGTTCAAACAAAGAGAGTGGAACTCAGAAATCCATGATGATTATTATTTTCGTTTTAAAAATTCGTCTTTCGAAACATCCGATTTTACAGATTTCCATGCCTATTTCCAATACTGGGCAGATAAATTAACTGGCGTTAATATGGGAACAGATTATATTATCGAACATTTTAGAAAAAATCTTCCACGTGAATTCCGTGGTCTTTTTGACCCCAAAAGTGTTACGACTCTGAAAATCTTCAAGAAAATACTCGATCAAATCCCACCTGAAGATTTAGAATTGGTTAAACCCAGTAACGTTGATACCCTTGCCAAACGTGAAAAAGCTGTAGAACAGTACAAACAACGCCGAAAATTTAATGGCAATTGAAAATACCCATATAGAAAGGAAAATGAAAGTAAACCGGAATACAAAAACAGGAAAAGCGATAATACACCAACATCGAAACCTACTTTTCAGCTGACCAAATCGTATTCGAACAATAACCCCAATTTGAAACCTAAAGTTAATAAAGTACAAATCCCATCTTCCGACTCAGATGAAAGAAGAGACTCGATAGAAAAAATTCATGAAACCGAGATGGAAAACTAAATCCTCCGATTCCTAATAGCAATTGGGAAGAGGAGGTATCCATAGAATCGCTACCCCAGATAAACAATATTAAAAAAGTGATCAACTCTGGAAACAAACCATCGAAAGAGCAAGATAAAACCCGCCCAACCCACCCGAAAAAATTTGAGAGCGACTATCGTCCAGTTTATTCTACGTATAAAAACTTCATCATTCTTGGAGACAGAATAGCAGTAAATTTCCTGAAAAATAACATCCAACAAACTAATGTTTCGAACTGCTCATTGTTATCTGACTTTTTCTGTAAAGACGATAACTCTTCTACAATGTTAAAAGACTGTCTCCCCAAACTTCCAAAAAATACGACGAAAGTTTTCATGTAAACTTTCATCCAGAAAAATTTCTACATGATTACAATCTCATTCTCCAAAAACTCAAAGAATATGGCGTTAATCAAATCATCATGAGTAAAATAATTCCCCGCTGCGCCTCAAGAGACGAACTTTCATATTGGCGAAAACTAAATAAACTTAATGGCCAAATCCACGAGTTATGTCAGGCCCAAAGAGTGGATTATATCAATCTAGACCACATTTTTGTCAACTTTGACAAAAGAAAAGATTACCACTCCTGCAAATATTACTTTGCAAAAGATAGATCCGTACATTTTCGCCTACACGAACATCTATACGATAACGAAACAACACTTTCGATCGAAGCTTATCATCTCATGAACGAGAAACTATCGTGGCTTATAGATGAAAAAGATAAGCAATCAAAAGAGAAAAACCCGACTCCGAATACTTCTATAAGTACGACAAATAAAGCCACAATTCATTTCGAGGTCATGGTTCCGAAAGAATTACATACGAGACCGATAAAAACAAATATGAACGTGGTTGAAGGTTATACTCCAGTAAACGAAGAATACAAAGATGAAGAATTATCGAAAGAAATTATCGAAATACAAATCCCTAACTTCATCAAAGCACCGTATATTCTACTAAATTTTAACGGTTTTGTTTTACCGGCACTAGTAGATACAGGTAGCCCATATAATTTTATTTGTTGCGATCTACTCCAAAAAATAACACACAGTGCTAACCAAAAAGAAATAATAGAAATTTCATCTCGTAACATTTTAATTAATGGCGTATTGGGAAAAAGACCGGCACGTGTTAAAAAAAATATCTACGTAACTATACGACTCCTCGACAAAAAACTCCACAACGTTCCATTATGGACACATTCTGAGGAATCGAAGGTTTTAATACCCCACTAATCATCGGCAGAGAATTTTTAGATGTTTACGACAGCAAAATAGGATTTGGTAGACGAAAAGGAATATCCATCCTTTTACCACCTAACGATGATAAAAAACATTTTAAAATTTTCTCTCACAACGAAATAATAGAACTTGTCCAGTCTGGAAAACTTCAAGACCCATTGGGCATGCTCTCTGGAGTTCAAGTTTCCTTTTTAGATGAAACAACCGTTGAAGACATGCAGACTATCAACTTGATCGACATCACCAACCTTCCCCCACCACCAGCAGAATGGTTTGAAAATAACAACACTTCTGGAATCGATCAAGAAAATTTTCCAGACAACAACACAATTAATTCCTCACCAGATTCTATTGTAGCAAAAAATCTCGAATATGCAACTCCAATTCCACCGGACTGCACTCTCAAGAATTTTGACGTATTACACATACCTGAATCTCCGGAAAATATCATACAGTGTGCAAAATTAAAAGACATTATGTATATGTATGCAGAGATTTTCACAGATAATCCGGGATGTTTTAAACTCTACAAACATAGGTTCGAGATTAAAGAGTCCTACAAACCACATTTATGCAAAAAATTAGAGCTGTAATAGAAAAATTTGTAAGACTCGGACTAATGAGAAAATCATCCTCACCTTATCATGTTCCTCTCGTAGTGGTTTCCAAAAAAAGTGACGACACGCTACAACCATGCAGCGATTTTTGCCAACTTAACCAATATATGGTCGTGCATGGAGAAGAAGTTCCCAGAATCGATCATCTTCGAACTCAATTAGGTGGAGCGAAATACTTCTCGAAAATCGACTTCACCGAAGGATTCCTTCAAATAAGCGTAGACGAAGAATCTACAAAATACTTCGCTTTCAATTTCGACGGAATGCAATACGAATTTGCACGTGTACCTTTCGGTACAGCCGATTCAATGCCGGCATTTCTAGCAGCTGCCAGACAAATATTAGCCAGATGCGAAAAATTTGTTGCTGCATACGTAGACGATATTTTAATATACTCAAAAACAGAAGACGAACATCTTGAGCACCTCCGGATTGTTTTTGAAAAAATAAGAGATGCCAGAATTACCCTTCTTCTTGCGAAATGTCAATTCTTCAAGAAACTCATAGAATACCTAGGTTTTGAAGTATCTGAAGCAGGAATACGTCCGCTCCCAGCTAGAGCCAAACCTATTGAAGATTTCCCGGTTCCAAAATGCAAAAGAGAAGTACAATTCTTTGTAGGTCTTCTCAACTACTACAGAGCACATATACCGAACTGCGCTTCTATAGGTGAACCTCTTTATCGTCTCTCTGGCAACGCACCGTTTAATTGGAGTCAAAAAGAACAAAACGCTTTCAAAACTTTGAAAAAAGAAATGGCACGACTTATATTAGAGGCCCATCCTCAATTTGACAGGCCATTCTATATGATGACAGATGCTTCCGGCTATGGCTTAGGTGGATTCATCTATCAATTTAATGACGATACGAACAAAAAAGAACCAACAATCGTCATGATGACAAGTAGACTATTTTCCCCAGCTGAATTAAACTATACAACTTATGAAAAAGAATTAACAGCCATAGTCTATACATTAAAGAAATGTAGCTACTTTCTATACGGATTCCCTATCATTATTTACACCGACCACCAGTCACTATGTATGTTATCCAGCAATAAAAGTAACGGAACGGAAAGAACACTCCGATGGCTAATAATACTTGCCGAATTCAAAATTCTGGCAATAAATCATGTATGTTGAGCGGATAACGATATAGCAGATACGCTCAGCCGATACCATAGATCATTAATAGGCCGGGAATCCAAATTTATGGTCCCACTATCAAGATTCCCAACACCTAGAATCCGATGTGGAGTTCTACAGCACAACACCGAACAACCAAAATTAACCATAAAAAATTTTGCTTGATGGTTAAGAAAAGTACCCGACCTACAAAAATCCGATGCAGAAATTGACATCACATTCCACACGAATAAAAATGATAGAGTCAAAATTGAAAACAATCTCTACATGATCAAAGGAAGAGATGGAGATTTCCGGATATACCTTCCATCCTGTATGAGATATGATTGCATCGACTACTATCATCGTGACTCTATACACCCAGGAATGTACAAGACCACAACTATCATCCACCGCTTCTTCAATTGGCCAGGTTGTAAGGCAGACATCCAAGACTACATCAAGACATGTGAAACCTGCCTCACCTGCAAACGAAGAAAATTCACTCCCTATGGTGAAATGCAAAATATACTTGCCGAAAATAAAAACGACATCATTGCAATCAACTTTTTCGGTCCTCTTCTCCGTAGTAGAGGCAGCGTTGTCCAGATACTTGTGGTCCTCGACATTTTTACAAAATACGTCAAACTTTATCCGTTAAAAAAGCGTCAATGGAAAGATCAATTGCGAATCTAATGAAACACTTCCATAACTATGGAAAGCCTAAAGTCATTCTTTCAGACAACAGCCCGCAATTTATGATGCAAAAATGGATAAAACACTGGCAGAAACAAAATATACGAACTAGATTCACATCCGTATATAGACCAGCCAGTAACCCAGCAGAACGTGTCATACAAACTATAGCTGAAACAATTCGCATGAACGTCACAGATAAAACACATGGCAAATGGGCTACACTTCTACCAGAAATCGAAAAAAAGATAAATAATACAGAACATATCGTAACTGGTGTGCCCCCAATTGTCCTTCAACAACAAAAAAAAACCAACAATTCACTGCAACTCCAAAGTTGAAACGATTCCGGATGACGAATACGAAAACATCCTTACAAAAGTAAAGGAGAGAATCAAAAATAAACTTCGTGAAAGACGTGAAGCTTTTAAAAAAATCCACAAACAAACCATTGAACTAAAGCCAGGAGATATAGTTTTTGTTAAAACGCATCCCTTATCGTCAAAAGATCTCAATTTTAGTGCGAAATTGGCTAAAAAGTTCAAAGGTCCATACATTGTACTGAAAATGATAGGAAAAAGCACATACTGGCTGGAATGCCTTGAAACAGGAATACAAGAAAAGCAACACATCAATAACCTCCGATACTAAATATACCCCTAATGTAATCTAATTTATTCTATTATTAATCAAAACTTAATATATTAATAACTGGCAAAGGAAACGTTATTGCCTAAGCCTATGCAAAATTCCCAGACAGACTCCGAGCGAATTGAGTAACTTGGTTTTTGATCTACATTGTACGTTTGGCCTTTTATTCTTACTTTTTCAAAAGACATTATATGTAAATAATATATAATAAGCTCAACATTTTTGTAAGCAACGTTACACAAAAAAGAAAAAAGAGTTAAGATGGGTCTGGCAAACAAAAGATTCCAATAAATGGACAACCATAATAATAAACCCCTTTCAAGACTGGTAATAACACAAAAAAAAAAAAATAATAATAATAATAATAATAATAATAAAAACACGCAGTAGCTTGTTACTTAATTCGCATCGATATCCGTACGATAAGACTCCAGGAATTGTAAAACAGGCTACAACGTGTAAAAAATATATAGACAACAGTGTAACGATGCCAATATATACAGTGCGGGGTGTAGCATCCACCTTGTTCACACGACACAAACAAAAGACTCGAAAATGCTTCCTCCTGATTTGCTAACCAATACATCGTTATCAAGCACAGACAAACGAAATAGATCAAAACTCCACCTCTCACAACACCAAATATACGAATGCGTCTCTAAAATATATACAACTCGTACCAAAAATATAGCCTTCACCACCAGCTCATATACTTCGGCAAATCATTTGTTTTATACATTTCCAAGATGCGCGTCCAATATTTTAGTTTATCCTTTTTATTCTGCATCTTGTGTTTATATTTTACTGTCATTTTTTTTTTAGTCAAGTGTTTACTGTTCCTTATTGTTATTTTTAATTAATTACAATTTTTTTTTCCTTTTTGTGTTACCGGTTACTTTCGATTTTGAAAAATGTAAGTACAATAATATTATATATTATTGAACATTCACCTATCATTTCTCTGTCATACTTTTTCTTTCTTGCTGGTGTTACTTTATTTCTTTTTGTAATTAAATCATATCATTATAATATAATAGGGATGAAAACGAACGTCGTAATTTTGCCCGGAAAGTGGAGCAGATCACCGAAATTGTTGACAAACTATGCAAAAAAATTCGGAACGCTTCGGAGACTATGAACATTCTGAGTCTCGATCTGGTCAAAATCCCACCCAACGTCGAATTCATCATGGAACAAATGTCCATAATGCAGATGACAACCGATAAATTCGAACGTGAAGGGGAAAAATTCAAATTAATCATAAACAAACTACGAGAAATCAGACCAATTCCTGACATCGATGATCTGCAAAGTACAACCGGACATCAGACTCAAACGTTCGTCCCACCATCAATTCCGGAAGACAAATCGATAACATTCAAAAAACCGGCTGACTCACCACTAAAAGTTACCATAAAAAAACACAAATCCCGCAACGACAGAGTCTCCTGGTCAGTCGAAACCTCACCCAACCCATCCAGATCTGCTTCACACGTCAGATCCATTTCATCAGACACAGATAACTTTGATGGTGAAACCAATACCGGCGCAATAATTTCGAGCAGGAGCACCAAAATGAAAAAAACTGACCAATCTTCGCACTCCTTGACAAGTGATCCGAAACCAACAAAAAAACAAAAGAAAACTACTTTGTCATCGTCATCAACATCATCAACCACGAAAAAAGAACTTCGAATTGTTCTATACAAGGTAGAGGATCACTTCCCCGAACTCCTGCGAAAACCAGAAAAACCCACAAACATCATCACTAAACCGAATAAATTTACACCCGGTTTCAAAATCCCAAAGAAGCCTCCCCAACCAGATACTGTACCAGTTCAAGATCCTGGAAACAAGGAGCCGACGCTGCCCGAACCCGATGTAATCAAAACTTCTCAACCACAACCTACATCAACAACAGACAAAGCAAATGAGCCTGTAAGTAATAATCCTAATCCTGTTATTCTTGCAAAACCGGAAACTCACGATTCAAAGGATAGACCTCTTAAGGAACTATCTCCGGTTCTTCCTCCTGAGCCTGAACCGGAACCAGTAAGTGACGAGTATAATTTACCCTGTAGCTTGCGACAGACGTGGCAGATGGCCAGTGCTCGATATTGCTGGCCTTCTGTTGCCATCTGTCTGGGTTATAGGACGAATCTCTATCCTCCTGAATGTGGGGAACAGCCATTTTCTAGTGGGCCCAGCCTCCCCAACCACTGATTACTCTCTGACTAACCCCAGGGTGTATCACTTGTTGGTAGAGGGGGACCTAATAGAATGGCCGGTAGTAATTTTTGTTCGCAAATGGCAACACTGGAATACATCAACCCTAGTCCATGTCAACCATCTCACGTGGCGGTCGATGGTTGGTCCCCAGGCCATTACCCCCATGACTGATAGACACGTGTTGCCGGAAATCGAATCAATCGAGCTACCATGGCGTGGGGCCGGAAAGACACCATTCTGTTTCAAAGAAAAGGTCAACGTAAATTTCAAGATACGCGGATCTGATTACTTTTCATACGATTTTGGTTTGTGCCCGGACTTACGTCAAGGTATTGTGCTTGGACAAGATTTTTGCCAGGATTTCAACGTGTTGATTAAGAAGGGGATTCCGGGTCCGGATGGACAGGGAAGTTGGTCTATGTGGGTTGGTAATGTCTGGCTCTCCTGTTATCCGGCAGAGAAGGCATACCTAATTTACAGTTCCGATATCTGCTATTGGAACTAAAATAACAAAAATTTCCGGTTTCTTCATCTTCCTTTTCCTTTTTCCTTTTTTTTTTTCCCCCTTCTTTTATCATATATTCCATAAAAATTCCTTTTTTTTACTTTTTTCTTATCCACCGGCTCATGACAAATTCTCGATTGTGACAATTTATGACTTTCTTTTGTTTATTTGTTATTCTTTTTGCATTTGTTTCTTTTTTTTATGTTTTTCTACCTTTTTTATTCTTATATATTTTTTTTTTCGTATACACCGTATTACTTTACCTTGTTTTTATGAAGATACTTTTTTGTTTGTTTGTTCATATATAACTTGTTATGTTTCCTGTTTATTAATTTCTTTTTATTTTCTTTTTTTATAACACACTGGATATTGAGTCGAAACGTGGACATCTCCTCTGGGTTTCTAAATTTTAATGGGGTGGTGGAAGGATTTTCCCAAAAACATATTAAATTATGGAATTTGGTGTTTCCACCTTCTTGAAATCAAAATTATGGGGGTATCTCTCTGGATATCAAAACTATGACCATAATCTTCATGTATCCTCTTCTCACACTTCTCACTTCCTCACATCTTCCAGGCTTGCCTGGAGGTTGTGGGCGAATGGGGGGGAGTTGTAGTATACTTGATATTCCGGTCCGGATACACGATGAAAACCTACCACGGTGGGTTTTCACCAGGTTTAATATGTTTTTCAAAGGTTGATTAATTTCTCTTCTTTCTTATCTCTATAAGAAAGCGGACGAAATTTATCAGCCAGTTAGTTTCCCCTACCTTTGATTGAGTTGAAGTTTTCTTCGTCTCATTCAAATGTAGACGAAACCACACTCTTATTTTTGTCTCTTATGCTATCTCTCGTTCATGCCGCTTTATCGCAATAACTTTGCTCTTTGTCAAATCTTCTTACGATTTCTTTCTGAGTAAAAACTTCCTGAAGTGAGTAATCAAAAATCTGCTGTAACTTTCTCAAAAATTAACTAAGTTTGTACTTATGAAGGGTAATAAAGTGCCTAAATTTACGTTACTCTTTTTTACCTTGCTTTGAAAGTTTTACTCAAATTTGGGAGAAAATTTTGGCAGTGTTGTCATTTCTTAAATAATGATATCGAGAAGAGAGTCCCACCGCCTTAATGTTGGAGACGAAAAAATGTACGAATAACCGGTATACCTACACATTATACTTCTGGTGAAAATTCAATAATTTCCAAAACAAAAACTGGTTTAAAAATAAACGTTTTGTCTTGTAATGGATAACGGGTGGTTGAAGGGTTGGGTGCGGGAAATGTTGCCTAAGCGTAAGGCGTCTGAAGAAATCAAATATGTATTGTAACTTCAACCTTGGTCTTTCATTCGAAACTATTAAGTTTTTACAAAAGGGTGCAGTAAGTATATCTTTTTGGTACATTTTTTTCTCTAATAAAGTGGTGGGATTCATTTCTCGCGATACGACGAATGGTTAAAAAGATATGGTTATTTAGGCTAAATAAAAGAATTTAAATATTTAATAAAGAAAACATGTCCCATAGCCAGCCTAAATTTTATTGATTAAGGAACCGAGTAGATATATTAAAATCATGTCATGAAAAATTTATTTTAAAATTGTTTGCTTATTTAAGTAAGTATAACTACCTATGTAGATTGTGGATCTATACATATGCATATATAGTATTTTCCATAAGAAACGAAAAAAAAGAACCTCTTCTTTTTCATTATTATATTATAACGGCCTTTTAAAAAATAAGGCTATATTTTGAAATTTTTTGTACACCTTTTCTGTGAAAGATAGAGCAAAACTGAACAGCATATTTTCTATTTCTCTTGCGGTGAGTAGATTATTATATATTTTATTTTAAAATAAATTTCTTTAACCTCTGTCATGCTTTTAGTGTACCTTGCTTACCTATATAGTTCCTCAACTGATAAGAACAAGACGCATATGTTTTTTGAACTTTTTTTTTGTGTTAAAGTGTACTATCTTTTGTTGAAGTTCGAGAGGCTTCTCAGGAACGACTCTATAAATTTGTAGGTTTTAGGCTTAAATTTACACTTGGTCATTTTTTCCACTCTCTCTCTCTCTCTCGCTCTATCGCTCGCTCTCTCTCTCGCTCTCTTTCTCTCAGGTAGGTATAAATTTTTACATTATTTCTTTTGTTTCATGAAGGTAGATTACCAAAATGTCTACTTCAATTTCTTCATTCACTCCAGTCAGTGTGGTTTTCTAATGGTTATTTGCTGCAACTGCTTGATTTGAAGTTTCATATATTTTTGTAAACAACAATTTTTGTTTCCATTCTTCAGATTCATTTTTGGCAAAAATCATGGTCAAGATAAAAAAGAGGAAAAAAGAATTCAATCATCATTAAAGAATTGTTGTGAAAAAGATTTGGCTCAACGAAAACGAAACGATTTACGTGGTAGAAAGCGTTGAAGATTTTCAAGAGTACCTGGCGTATAATAAACTCTTTTGTAAATTGATAGTGGGGTCAACAAAAAAACGTTTTTCAACTTATGGAAAATTGAAGCACATATTCCGAGGGCCTTACTCCTTTTTCTTCCCCATCTTTCTTTTTTTTTTCTTTTCCTCCACTTTCAACAATCATTTTACCCCTCGTTAAAAAAATCGTGCCAATACTTCAATACGTCAGCATTTTCTTTCATTTACCACGACGTCATTGTCTAGGGGTTAGGTATAGAGATCAGTTATAATTATGTCAGCGATGTAGCAAGTTCGGAGACCTTTATTTTTGTTTTTACATTAATTTTAACGAATGTTTGATTTTTTCACATTTTTGTTTTCTTCACAATTTTCTTTTTAAATGTTTTATCGTTTCATAATTTGTAATTTTTGTCACATTGATTTAGGCAGCGATAGTGATTTTGATCGAATCGATAATAATTGCGATTATGAATTTTGATATTAATTTGTTTCGTGAACATACGTTTCTGTTTTCGGCAATTCAGTTGGCATTTCTTTGTTTGAATACGCAGTACGTGATTTATTTTATTTTACTTTACAGTGACCCATAATTTGAGAGACAATTTTTTGCATAATTGCGAAAACATTTTATTTTTACGATGATGGGCTTATTTTCACATCAGAAGTATTTACTATATGAAATTATGTTAATATATGTAGGCATCTATAACTACGTTCGTGAAATTTTTTTTAGTAATAGTTTTCATTTTTATATTTTATTTATTTTGTCTATAAGTTATAAGAAATCCTAACAATTTTTGAGAAATTGTCGAAGTTCACCTAAGGTATTTGCCAAGTATTTGCTTACAGCTAATACCTTAGTTGGCCAATCCTTAGGTAACCTTCAGTGCTCTAAAATTCTAAGTTTTATTTTCTTTTTACATGAGAATTGATGATCATATTGGATGATTCATTGTAATTAATTTATTCAGAAGAACAACGAGATGATTCTGAACTTGATAGTTTAGTCGAGTTTTTATCGAATAAAATAGCGATCAACCCTCTTGTCGACATTTTATCTTATGAATGCCTACCTTTATAACTTATGACAAATTATTTTAGTGGCAAATTAGCCTGAATAAATCATTTTTTCATTTGATAGATAATTTATTATTAGGTATACCTATACGCCTATACTTTCAAAAAAAAAGTGCCTGCAACGAAATTCATTGATTTTTGAAAGCGAAACCACAAGTCTGAATTCTTTTATCAAATCATTTCGAATTTTATGAACTTATAACTCCACTTAAATACAAGTTTTTCTTTTTCCATCAATTTAACATAAGTTACACACCTACCATTTTTTCTTTTATAGGAAACATAAAAACGTTTACACCAAGCATACAAAACAATTTTTGCTCCCGCATTTATCTGGCCTACAAGAGTAAATACTTTTTTTCTGTTTGAGCCATTTACTAATTCGTATACCTACTGGTTGAAACAACTTAAATGATTCTTCAACCAAACTCAATGTCACTTTTGACACAGGAAGGTGCGTTTTATTGTACCCTGATTCACCGTTCTAATAATGTCACATTTCAAAATATTATAGCCTATTTACAGAAAAATGTCGCATCCAATTAAGGTACATACCTATTCGAAATTCATTAAAAAAAGAAATCACGGTTCCAATCCTTTTTACCAGAACAAATAAATGTTGTAGAATAAAAATTTAAGAAAAATAATTCCTTCTGGTTAGTTCGAAGGCGCGTAAATCACAATGCATTTCACATTAATGCGTGAGTTGGCATTTGTCTACATAACACAAAACAACAATTATATAGACTGCAGTGTAGATGAAATGCAAGTATCATAGGTTTACAATTAAATACTTAAGTACGAAAATTAAAAGTGTTACTTGTGTTCTACAGTTTTAAATGACTCTTTTCTTTGTATGAAGGATGATAGGTGAACTAACGTCATATTTTTATTTTATTGTTTGAAATGGGGAAGGGTAGTTCTTAACTGAATATTGAAAACAATGCAAAAGTTGCCAACAGGAGCCGACAATCGAAAAAAAAACCTTCCGAATCTTATCTTGATCTTCTAACTTTTCTATTGCTAAATACCTATACCTATTTCAATATTTTTGTCCATTTCATAAAAATGAGGTGACTGCGTAATTTTTGAAGCATGCCCCCATTAAATAAGTCACCGAGTCTATTAACAGACTGATAAGTTTAAATTTCATTTCATAAAGATTTGTAAACTTTTAATTAAAACTTAAACCCATACAAACAGGGTGATTTTCTGTTTTGTAAACAAAACATTAATAATCTAGATATACCTACTGAAACGTATAAAAGAGTATTGTAGTGTACCTTGTTGATACTCTTTATGGAGTTACACCTTACACAAAAATATTAATATCAAAAGTGAATAATAATATTTATTGAGAATTAATTTATTACATAATTTATCATCCGCACTCTTATGGTGGACCATAACTTTCAAAATTCAGACATCAAATAAATATTTCAAACACAAAGAGTAAAATCACAATATAGGTAATGAGATAATAGGTAATTTTGTACGTATTCAACAGTACAATTAAAAGGTAAGACTGTTCATTACTACTTGAACAAGGTCTAAAACAAAGTACAAATATTCTGAATGAAACATAAGTTTTATATACGAAATTAAGGTGTATGAATTTCCATCGTGATTAGTGTAAAATAGGTATTTTTGTGTGTGTGTGTGTGTATAATTAATAGAAAAGAAGAAGATGAGTTTGTTTTCAGAAGAAGAAGAACGAATTGGAAAAAGAAGACTCCTAAGAAAGAAGAAGATTTTAATTTCTAAACAATACGTTTTAGATTATAGAACAGAAAAATTTTAATCCGTGTATACGAATGTAGTCGAATGTAGTCATCGATAAAATTATAGATGAATACCTACATATACATTACACTTATTGAATTATATAGGTTTGAAATTAACCGATGTGCTACAAGTTCCTATAGAAGTTAGACTGACTATTGTATAGTGCCTTACACAAATTACATTAAAATAAAAGATTGTTGTTTTTTATTCAGTTACCTGTAGTATTTTAATAGGCTAGATGTACCGGTTTGTGACAGTACACCAGTTTGTGACACTTACCACATTTTCTGCATAAAAATAAGCTTTCAGTCTTCCAAAAGTAATCTGTGATTTTTTCAGATCATCTTTAAACATATTTGTGATGATAAATGTCTTAACTTTTTATCTGTGCTGAAGATTTTTGATGTTATCACTATTACAAAAATGTGACCTCTCAAGCTATGAGCTGGTATTGTGGTATCAGTATTAAAAGAGGTGTATGAGCTTTCTGTTGATTTTCTTGTGGTGGATGATTTTACGAAGTAAGTATGTTGGAATCGGGAGTAAAATTTATTAAAATAAACATTTTAAAATTGAAATTAATTGAAATAATGAGTTTTGTCAAACTGGTACATTGAAATCACTTAATGTACCAGCTTATGACAGCTGTCAAGATAACTGGTGCTAGTGGTGAAATTGAAATGCTCCTATTTGTGACAATTCGCTTTTCTCTACTTTTCAAGTTTAAAATTTGAAATTTATTTTATTTTTGGAAAGGAAGAAGCTAATATCAACTCTAATACTTATTATATATTTAATTTATTTTCCAATATGTGAATCAGCATGGCCAAAATAAACCTTAAAGTGTTCAGGTTTTTGAAACACTCTTCCTTGTGGTTTTTTTCAGTTGAAACTGTCAGTATTGGTGATTGATGTTGGTTTCATTAAATTTATCTGGTGGAAAAGGACATAAGCGTTTTTTAGGCAGGATAAAGAAAGTACATCATGGAAAGTTTGTGGCATCATTTCTATGCCCTAAAATCATTAAGGAATTCTCAGGGTTTGTTTATACATACCCTCAAGTTGAGGATGAAGCAGAATTTGAATTTTTGCAAATTGTACAGAAAGTTTAGAATTTAGAATCATATTTGCGTGGTTCATTTAAATTTAACATGCATTCTTCAACTTTATAATATGTGTATACCTACCTACCTAATATTCATTAATGTCTTCTTTTTTTAATCAAATTCAATATTATTAAATATACATACATACCTATAGCCTGTTCATCTCTTTAATTCAAAATTTGATTGAATTCATTTGCTGTCACAAACTAGTACAAAGTGTCTCGTTAATAGGGTTTAGTGGATGTCACAAACTTGTACAAAGTGTCAAAGAAACTGGTACATAGGTGTCACAAATAGGTACATATGGTCATTTTGGAAACAAAATAATATAATTAAATAATGGTTCAATATGGAACTAAATAAGGACATGTATTCACAAATAGAAGGATGATATTATAATAAAAACGACGACTTTAGAAAATCTAATGGAAATTTATTTTGGAAACAATGTGTGAAGTGTGACATTACCTTAATGTGTCACAAACCGGTACATCTACCCTATTTGTTTTGAAGATTGGTCAGGCAAGAAAATAAAATATTTTTTCAAACGCTGCTTATTTCATAATTTTTCACAAAAAATTTCATAATATCTTGATTATGTTTATTTTAAATTGTTAAGATAAAATTCTCAGACCAAATTTATAATTCAAAACATAAATCAATACTTCTTTCCTGTTGGTGTGTTGGTATGTATATTTGATTTTTTCCTGCAAGAAGTGAAAATTGTTGACACTGTGCTATTCAAAAAAAAATAGAAGATTGTTTGATCAAATTACACAAGTCTGTAATGTTTGTGGTGTAGAAAGGGAACTGGCAACATCCACACCCTGTACCCTCATGATCAATATCTATTCCACTGAACACCATAACTTACCAGGTTAGATCTACTATACATTAGTACAGCTTGAGTAATCCCCATACAGAAGATCACAGCTGAATGAAATTATCAACCACTGCTGCATCAAATCAATTTGCAGCCCATGAAGAGTTACTATGAATTTATATACACACCTAAGTACCTAAGTATAAGTGAACCATATGAGGATAATTACAATACCTACCAAAAGAATTTTTTGAATTTACCCTCTGCCAGATTGTTATTTTCCTCAATCCTTATTATTTTATTAAAGTTACATTATAGATACTTATCCATACTTATTGGAAATTAATCAAAAAGCATATACAAGCTCATAAACCATTACATATGTAAATATATTAGAAAAACCTGATGGTCAGCTGTAATTTTTAAAAATATGAAACCTGAACATTCTTACGCAACATTTCAATTTTCAAAAAAAAGTCTCAAATGATTCCTCAGCCTCTAATTAAGTTAATGAGTTGGGGTTTGTAATGATCGAAAGCAGATAAAATTTGAAAATTTTCCTTATAATTTTCTAATTATCTTTAGCTATTTGACAACAAATAAATGGAAAAAACGCAAATTAATGGAAGATTTGACTATTTTGGAATCCAAAAACTTCTCCTCTTCCCCTCAATGATTCCTCAGATGCTATTTAAACTAGAGAGCTGAAAATTGTATCTCTGAAAAGAGGAGAAAGTTTACCTGAATTTAGTTTTCGTTTAATTTTTTAATCATCTTTAATAATTTGAAAATAAACAAATAAATAAAACGCAAATTGATGGAAATAAATTTTTTTTGAAATCCAGAAACCTCTCTTTTTTCACTCAATGATTCCTCAACCCCTTTTTAAATTAAAAATCTGGGATTAGTACTGCTAGAAAAGGAAAAAATTTACTTGAAACTACTTTCCTTATAATTTGTTAATTATTCTTAGCTGTTTGAAAATAAATAAACAAAGAAACACAAAATAATGGAAAACTTGCTATTTTTGTGTTTTTTCAGCTATAATTTCCAAAATTTATTTTCTTTACGAGTTTATTTTTACTGGGAGTGGGAGTTGTTGCTATACTTTTTTTTGTCTTTTAGTTGCAAAAAGTATGGAGTGTGACAAGTGTTTGTGAGTAATTTTAACGTGAAGTTTGCAGCACTCGCCTTCGGATTATCTGCAAATTCTTCACACTCTGTAAAAAAATAGCCCATATTACATACTTGTCACACAATATACTATTTTGCAACACCTGCTCGTAAATTTAATTTTTATACCCACCTTGACGATGTATAAAGCTGGGGGTTTTAGAACCTATGTACAAAGTCCTTACTTTACATATCAGTCTTAACTTTATACATTATCTTGGGCGTATGTGTCAATTTATACATTGGTTTCTTAGAAGAACAACCTACATTGTTTTTCACTTCAATTATTCAAACTTTTGACATTTTAGTTAATAAGCTAACACCGCAACCATTATACCACGAGGTTTGGTTGAAAAGATGGTGATAGTTTGCAATTACATGTTTGCCAATTGCCAAAATATGTTTTTTTAATTTTTTTTTAGGGAGAGGGGATGTTGCAGAAAATATTGTATAACACATGTGTATACTATATTAGGTGATTGATACTCATGTGATTTGGATCATTGGTCTTTGGCTTGTGCTGCAACAATCACACTCGAATCAAACTCACTACTTTATACCCTTGTATCACAAATAACTATTTCTTTTAGGCCTATGCTGGCAATGCGTCATTCAGTATAGTTTAAATTTTCCTTGGTTGTTTTCTTGAGAAGGTACAAAATTTTTTCAGGGGATGGACCCTCCAGGCCTCACCGTAACTCATCACCGAGTGAGAAGGTAAAATGTAACACTTTTAAACTAACCTTCCTACTTCTGAAATAAACACCGCAGTGTCATGGTTGATTCTTGTAATCAGGTTACCTAACAAATTTCAATTTACCTAATAAAATATTCAAATCTTATGGTTCGAGAACAATTCTTAAATTTTAGCGAAACTGAATTGTCAATTTGTCTCGTAGTAAGAATAAAAATTTGAAAAAAAAAAAATTTGTAACATGTGCACAGGTAGATTATTATTCTCCTTTCATTCTTTCTCACACTTTTTTCTGGAATTTTTTCACGGTTTTTCATTTCCACCCCATTTCTTTCCTTCTTTTTTCACATTTTTACCTTCCTCCTTCATTTTTTTCACTTGTTACAAAAAGTATATGGTATCTAAAAAGTGCGGTGAGGAAACTTATCATAGTTTATTTTTTCAGCTGAGATAATTATATGAAGTCACCCCGCAAGTCCGTAAATGTAAAAAATGTCAATATGAAATCAATGCCATTCCTTCCATTTTTCTCGAAAGAGAGGTGTAGTAATGATGAAACGATTTCAGTTATTTGTCACGTAAATGAGAAGCTTTTGGTTCGGAAGAGGTAGACGTGGAAGGGAATAAAATTAAAAACTTTAAAAATTATGGTAGTAGGCCATGCAGTTATTGCCAAAAATTTCCGTAAGGTCGAAGTTGAAGAACTTCCTTCCGATATTGATGTAGGAAGGTATTCTCTTTGTCACACTTTTTATCTGCATAGCTGCTTGATTTCAAATCGTCATTGATATCAGCTTGTTTAAAATTTTTAAATGAATATCTGCGTTCTTGACTAGAGAGAACAAAAATCAATTTCAAGAAATCATCATCTTTGTTGTATTTAGAATTGGACCATGTACATATACCTAGGTATTACGACATTTTACAGGGTGTTTCCTGAGAATCCGTTTAAATTTAACAAAATACTAAGGCCCATGTTCACAAACATCACTTTAAGCTCCCTTCACTTGAACTTCACTTCATAAAAGTTTTTTGCAAAATTTTGTACTTAAAAATGTAGGAACATTGTATCTCTTATAAGAGTTTCAATGTGAAAATAAAATGTTACCACACTCTTAAATACAAAATTGTGCCAAAAGTCATTTTTAAGTGAAATTTAAGTGAAGGTAGGTTAAAGTGACGTTTATGAATATGGGCCCTAGATAGAACACCTTAAAAGTGAAACAAATAAAGATATCTCTTCCTCGCATCAACCGCTGTATAAAGTGTAGTTATTTTCTAAAAGTGTCTATTTTTGTATTGGCTGCCATTTGAAAACCCATTCACTGTTTTAGCTTAAATTCAATACAAAATCAGTCCTTTCAATTGTCCTATTTCAGGCCGAAATTTTTCAATTTACATGAGTTATCAGTATAACAACATAGAATGTTGGCAAAACTTTGGGTTTCTCCGAAACTACTGAATGAATTGCAAAAATTCTAACACGAATCTGCTGGTCTTAAAAACCTCCAACACTGTCAAGTTTCATTGTCATAGGTCAAAAATTGCCAGCTCCACAGATTTTTAATTATTATTAAAATATGGAAATACCTATACGTATATATATATAAAACTATACTTATGTACATCCGTATAATTTACACTCATAATACTCATATGGCGTCATTTTCAAATACTCTGTTCTGTAGGTACGTACTCTGTATGTCAGTTTGGGAATTGAACCTGGGACCTACATATTTGCCAGTTAAAAGCGGTGAGTCGCATGGCCACCTCACTGCCTACCATAACTGCCAAATATATGTACATTTTGCATTAGGCAAGTTATGACAGTTCCCACACACTCCCCCCTCGAGAGACTCAACTCAAGTTGAACAACATTAGATGCTGTGGGAGGTTGGGTGGAGCCAGAAACGCCTCTTATACCTATACACCCAGACCTATACTATCCATATGGGTTTTATTTCCACTATATAGAGCGCCATCTATCAGCAACTCAAGTTAAGAAGGGGAGTTGTGAGTTGTACCATGCACCACTAGGTTGTGTGCATGTCTAGCATAGATTGAGGGTCACTGGATGTGGGTTTTGTCAGTATGGGGAATTGAACCTGGGACCTTCATACTTGCCAGCTAAGAGCGGTGAACTTAACCACCCTATCTCACTGTCAACTATAATTGGCGAATATCTTTTGTATTAGGCAAGATATGGTAGTTCCCACGCTGTACTTTACTAATTATTTGTTTTTCAATACTCATCTTAATTTTTGGGAGTTTCTCCTGGAAGAGCTGCAATCCGGACGTCTACATTTTTTCAATAACAAGCTATTCGATTTAGAAAAGAATGGAACTAGTTTTCTGAATAGGCTATTCTGAACCTTTCAAGGTTGAACCGTGAGCTCTTATTCTTAACAGAGTACTTGTCAAGAATCTAGAACTCAGTTCCACCTCTGATATCGTTTTTACAGGGTTCATGCTGGCTTACAGTTTTCGGACATTCTGCCAGAAGATGAAAAATTGTACGATAAAATGCGACCTCCGAAGAAGGAAGGAAAAGCCACAACAGTATTTTTTCACGTGACGGTCATGGGACTGGATTCAATTGATGAAAATTCCATGGTAGGTTTCCAGTGTTTTTCATAGTAAAATGTATGACTTTATTTGAGGATGAAAGGGCTCATTCATAAATTTAAACTGAAATATGACGAAAAAAATAGTACCATTTTTTATTCGACATCACCACTTTTCCGATAAGTACCTATAGTTTCATAGAATTTTGAATGAGAGGGAGAGAGAGAGAGAGAGAAAGAGAGAGAAAATATTTAGATGTGTGAGCATAACTTTACTGCAACCTTTTTTTCTTTACTCTGTATGATTTGATAATATCTCACTATAAGTTATTTTTGCTGGTATGTTATTCTGATTTACTTACATGTTTTAGACTTACGCAGCTGATATATTTTTTGCTCAAACTTGGAAAGATCATCGTCTGAGACTACCAGAAAACATGACTTCAGAATATCGGTGAGGACTTGCGAAGTGTTGGTAATGGTTAATTAAGCGATAGCAATTTATTTATTTGTTTATTTTTAAATTTCAGTTTGCTCGAAGTGGCATGGCTTAATGACATTTGGCGACCGGATTCTTTTTTTAAAAATGCTAAAGCCGTCACGTTCCAAACGATGACTATTCCAAATCATTATATGTGGTTGTATAAAGATAAGACGATATTGTATATGGTGAAGTAAGTGCTGATGAAATTTCGAGAATGCAAAATAGGTATTAATTGCAAATTTTATTTCACTTTTCGAAGAAATGAGATGGCGAAGAAGGTCAAATTTCATTTTTCTTCGTTATCCCATAAGGTATATGAACTATACCTAAGTACTCTATTCCAAATAAGACAGATGTGACGTCGTATGAGTTGATGGACCAGCGGGGGAAGGAAAAGGTAGAACTTCACCCCATTCAAAGAAGGCTTCATCCATAATTGCTTTGACTACACCAATATTTGTAGCTTCACATAGCAATGACGTCACTTCTTTCTTATTTGGAACAGAGTATATCAATTTTGGATGGATATAAAAAATTTTCACGGTACTGTGCTGTAGTAAAAATTATGTGGACATTAAAATAGAAAGTATCTATTCTCGACATTTTTCATTCGTGATATTTTTTGTAAATATCCCGGTCTATAAAGTTGAATACTGAAAAACAGGGCTCTTTTTACAAAAAAAAAAACAATCTGGTTGGAAATTTTCAAAAATCAAAAGTTGAGGTAAGTACCATTATCGATGTTATTTTTGCTACTAAGTATATCCATAGTTATAGTAGTTCCTAAATCACATTTTACTTGATTTGAAATTTTTTCCTCCTACAACAGTCTTGTGGTGTAGTGAATTCATAGATGAAAATAGACCTTATTTTACAACCTAAAATAGTAATTTTTTCAGTTTTCTGTTCAAAAGGCAGGTGTAGAAGTAGCGGCGGCAACTTAGATTTTACGCCTCAGATTTTTCCCGTGTGTTACAGTTGCATATTCGGAAAGAAGAATATTAAAATTTAGAAATTGTATCTTACTTTGATTTTTAGACTCGGTCAATTTGTGAAATTTCCGTATGTTGCCAAAATTTCCCTTGCGTTGCGCATGCAATATACGCCACATGAAAGTTGCCACCTCTGTGAAGAAGTGGAACTAAATGTATTCCATCACACACCAATCTCCAGATTCATAAAATGTTTTGACCCACAACTGGTTTGACCAACAGTTGATTCTTAATTTTTTCAAAAAAAAAATTAAGTACCGGATGATTTAAGGAATGTGCGAACAAAGATAATGGCGTACATTTTGGTATAGAATTATTATGCTTTAAAAAAAATTTTCTAGCTCAACTGACCCAAATTTGCTAATATTTTTTTGTAGCTTAAATAGTTAGTAGCTGAGAAATCGTGGAGTGAGAGAAGAGCAGTTGTTTTCAAAATTAAAATGTTGTGAATGTTGCAAAAAACGAGGATAAATTATACAAAAATTGGGATTGAATTTTATTATATAGATTTTTAAACAATTTTTCTAATCATTTTTAGTACACAATCGGATGTGTACTCAGGATTTGTCTTTGGAGGGGCTAAATTTATTCAAAAATATATATTTTTTTATGGAGGACCTTTTATCTAAAGTGATGGACAAGACTATGAAAAAGTCAAAACGTATTTTGGACAATCTTCATTTGATTATGAGACTGAGGCCAAAAATGTGTTGGAAAAATAAAAAAAGTCGCGTTTTTGTTTTCAGTAGATAACTTAAGAATCTGAACATAGCTTAAGCCAAAATATAAAAATTTACCTAATAAATTAATACGTTTTCAAGGTGAAATTTTTAAAACGGATCATGAAAATGTATATTCAAATCGTGTGTAGCGTAATATGCAAATATTAATTGATTTTGAAAGTTTATTGCCAGTGAATTTATTATCTTGGTATTTTTGATCAACTTAATATTTTTAAATATCTTGATTTGAAAGATGTAGGCTAATAAATGTCGTATTTAGCCGCCAAATATTTCTTCGTTGATTGATTATTGTGAAATATTTTTAAATAATATTGATATCAATATCTTGCAGATGTATCAGTCTACCAATAGGATTAAAACGTAATGTTCAAAATCTCTACCCATTGTGTCAATACTTTGCTTTCAGATTAACGTTACGATTATCTTGTGCAATGAATTTTATGATTTATCCGCATGATACGCAAGAATGCAAACTGCAGATGGAAAGTCGTTAGTAAATAAACTTTATTGATAAATTTATTAGTCAATAAGTACGGGTAGAAACTAAGTGGACTAAAGATGGCCTTTTAGCGGTCAGTTTCTCTGCTCCTCAAAAATTTTCTCCAAAGTGTAGATTATTTTGTAAATTTTTGTAATTTTCTAAAGGAGTAATAGCCCCTTTCCACAAAAATTATCCAGTTATTCCACCAATCTATTTATACCTACTTACCTATAATTAAAATGATACCTAAGTAAAAACGTTGTCTAGGTATTACTGAAGAACTATACTCAACAGATTTTTATTAGGTTTGATAGACTTATTTTTGTTATCCCAAGGAATGTTCAAAGCTTTGTAGCTTCTTTGATGGGAAAAAAGTTGACGATTTTGACCCCGTCAACCCCCTTAAAATTTTTCATATTTTTTACCCCCGGAACATAATATTGCTATTTATGATATTAAAGAATTCTCAAAATTTCATATTTTTATGGAACTACCTTTTTGAGATAAGGGGGGCCAAAAACTTACAAAATTGGAGTATAGGTAGATTCATAGCCCTGCCAAATGAGGGATTTGAAAATGAAATAATATCTAACAATCGGTTTGACCTCGGAATGTGATAGGAGTGGTTTCCTGAATCTATGATAAAACGGCTACATCGCATCCTCTGAATCCACAAAGAAGGAAAGATAATTACCCTCACTATTTCGAACAGAGATAGAATTGATTGGAGAAAATGGAACATAGTACCTAACTTTTTTTATGCAGGTCTCAAATTCGTATCAATAATTATTATAAGGAGAACTTAAGAGGGACTGCAAGAAATGGAGGGCGAAAGCGTAAAGTTGAAGGGTGAATGAGAGGAAAAGAGAGAGAATGATAGGTAAGGAACACGGGAACTGGTGAAAGCTGTAGTGGGTATGTCAATAAGTCTACCTAATTTGAGGGTGTTCAGCTCCGCAATATTACAGGAATGGGGGGCTTGGGGTCAAAAAACTTCGCCGAAATTTTTTAAATACCTTCATCACCTCGTTAAAAAATAATTTACGATCGAGTTAGGCTGTTGCCCAAAAATATTTGCTGTAACCTCCCCAGAATTATGCTCCAGCTACGTCACTGCTATGTGCTGAACCCCATTTTTAATTTGAAAATGAATTAACAAGGGTAACTTGGAATAGGTGCCATTATTGAAGTGCTCTGGTTGAGTAAAAATAATAAATTATTTTCTAATCGAAATAATTTATTCTGGTTCTAAGTGTGACACAAGACGTTGAAATGAATTTCTGTTATTGACATTAAAAGAAAACTAAATATTACTCACAGGTCACTCAAAAATCATTGAGATAAGTAAGTCCTCCTCCATAATTTGTGAATATGTGAAATCAAATTAACTTCCTTCGTTCCAGTATTACCATAAAAATAATTAGAAATCATCTTGTCGAAATAGTCGGTTATTTTTCTCTCATCCCCCAAATGTTTCTTCCAATCAACGCCAATATTTATTATAATACGTTTTCTTATTAATATTTTATTTATAACTGAAAATTGAGGGACTGCGATTTTTGAAGGAATATAATAAACTGCAGGTAGGAAGGTACTATAGGTACCTACTTGTATGTTCATATGAAAACATTTCTGGTCATTTTCAAATTTTTGAGAAGCAAGAAACTGACTGTCTTTGCTCTATGAATTGGTATTATAAGACATTGGTCTGATTGGATTTTAAGGAAAAGTATTATAGTGGTTTATAGACTATAAGCTGTTCCCCGCAGTTCCACTTGCGCAATGTCTAATAATTGTTATAACTCCTTTTTTGTAGACCCAAATGAAACCCGATGAAAAAAAAAAAAACGGAATAGAGTGAGACAGAGAGAATCATATCCACCTCACAAACCAGCAGTAGTCGTCAAAGTGTTAGGCGATGAAATTTCTACTCCTTTTCATTCGGTGCAAGAAACGTTTTGTCCGTTTTCTATTTTTACAGATGGTAAAAGTTGATAACTCTGCCCCCGAGGGAGCTACGGACTTCCTTGATGGCAATAAATTTTCCTTAAAATAACACAGTATTTTTTGGAAAATCTCATGCAAATCCGTACAGTGGTTCTGGAGTGATAGTGTTTCCAATCGTTTTTAGCCTGTAGTATTTGATAATGAGTAGAGATGTATGTCCATGAATACGCCTTTAAATTCGTTCAAAAAATGTTCCTCAAAATATAAAATTGTCTGAGCTGTATCTGCACAAATGTTTTCAAAATTAATTTTTTCGCGTTGTTCAAGCAAGAAAATGAAAAAACCACGTGTCTCACTGAATAAGCTACTTTTCTATGATTACAAACAAATTGTTAGTATTGATCAGTTCTTCAATTTCATAAAACATTCCAAACTTTAAATTATTGAGAAAATCGTTTGAAAGAAATTTTAAATTTTGGGGAAAGTCGATAAGGTGTAAATAGGTACCTACCTACGTTGACCATTCCTGGAATTAGGTCTAGAAAAAATTAATATGTTGCTAGGCTAACATTTTCTAATAAATTTCATTAAATAATAACAATGATGAGATAATTAGGGTAGTCATAGTAAATCAGATAAAATTTTCGTATAAAGAGAGATCATAGGCTTGTACAGGCTGGGTACCTACCCAATGTAAGACGATGGTTACTGGTTATGATTTTTTAGTTCCATGCGACCATGCTTCCCATGTGATAATATTAGGTACCTACTATAACGAACCATTTGGAAGTTTTTGATTTGATGCAGTTGATGTTAGTCATAGGTCTACTCAGAAGTTCTCTAACTGTCAAAGCAATGATGAAATCAGTCAATGTTATAGTCAGTAAAATACCTACACAAACTAGTAAAATCAGTAAATTCTAATATGCTAACGATGTCAAAAGTTGAAAACAAAATGTACCACTTTGGATCAAAATAAGGGACCCTTTTATGTCAAAACAATTGTAATTTTAGGGCCAATATTGTTTCCTAAAAAAAAACAAAAAAAAAACAAAGGCGCCAATTTTAACTTTGGTAGAAATAGTTTTAAATTTTGAGTAGGCAGCCCCCAATGTAGCCAGAGAATTTTTCCAAAATAATGTAAATTTGAGCACTAATTGAATTTTTTATCTTGGGAAAGCATTTTTTTGAGAGATTCATGTATTAAACTAGAGACAAGAATACATTAGCAACATGGACACGGGTAACAAACAATTTTTTGGTTTGCTATGTCCAGTAACATTTTTTGGATCTACTATTTTCTTAACTAGTAGATGGAGAATGGGAGCCTTGTTTGAATACCTTGTTAATTTTTGTGTTTTGAACATTGAAGTTTATTTCCTCCATAATTTATGGATTTAGCCCTCATATGCAAATACGTTATGTATTACAAACAAACCAGAATTTTACCACAGACACTTGAAAGACCACTTACGACAGCTGTTGTGTTCTGATATTTTCTCACTTAAAGAATTATTGGCGTAATTTGGTTCTTGTTAAAATGTATGATATGGCCCAAATGTACGCCAGGCAATATCCGGTTGGCACTTGTCCCCCATCCAGTAAAATGTATTAACTGGTACCGAACTGCGTTGGTTGATTCACAAAGAACTTTCCTCATGTATTTTGATATCAAAATTAATTAAATATCATATCCAGGGTCGTCGAGAAAAATTTGGGCCTAGGAAAAAAATTTGTGGTCCCTTCAACATAACTAAAAATTGCATGTGTCCATTTTTAAGTAGGTTTTCTATAAAAAATTTTTTTCAAAAATGCCGGACCCTACAAAATTCCAGGCCCTTAGAAAATCCCCCTTTCTTTCTCTTCTCGGACCTGATCATAGGTACCATCTGAAAATCGAACATTGAAAACAATGAAAAGATATGATTTTACTCATTTTTCAAATCAATACTTTCTTCTTTTTTTTTCGCTCTTAGCAAAATTTACTCATTCATTTCCTTATTTTTGACCCCTCAAGTTTACAACTGCCGACATTCAAAATTACCGAACTCTATTTTTCAATATTTATATTTTCTTGCAAAATAATTTAGCTTTTATTTTACAATACAGGCCAATTTTTTTCCTTAATACTTAATCATATAGTTCCACAGAATTTAACAAATGAGCATATAATATGTCTACCTGCTATATCAACCATATTCATTTCCGTACATTTAATATTTTCTTTATTTTCTAGTGTCACACACGACTGATGATCTAGTTTTCGAATGGGATCGTGACGTACCTCTAGTTGTCGATGATAAAATTGAGTTACCTCAGCTGCAATTAGTCAAAAACCATACTGCTGATTGCACACAAGTTTATTCTACTGGTAGAATTTTATTTTACTTTTTGCATTATTTGTAGCAAGGATGTGCAAAGTGTAGCAAAAAATTGCCCCATCGTAATTCATGAAGAATCAATTAAATGAATGACTCGTTCTTGGAGAAAATAATTATGAGGGCCTATATATGTGTATGCAAAAAATGTTTCAACTGAATAGTAAGTCAGACTGGTTTGCCACCTAACATCATTTTCTACCTCATAATTCTTTTTTTTCTTCTAATTTTAGAAGTATTTTTGAAGAAGAAGAAGAAGAAGAGGAGGACAAACGAAGTAGCAAGCATGTCAGCGCTTATCATTGTAAAATGTTTCGCTATTATTTTCTGAATGATTGATCTAGAAATGCATATGATATGATTCATAACGCTTTACCTTCGAATTGGTTGAGCTGTTTCAATTTTCTCAAGTGTTTGATATATTAAGGTTTAAAATTCTCAAAATTTTGCTTTAAAAACTGAAGAAAGGGAGTAATTTACTTACCTATCTATCCCAGCCAGGAAAGCAAAAGTAGCCCTGATAATATAACCCCATACAAGGTTTCTACAGTTGTAAATTGAAAGTGATTGGCTGATTGTGCAAAAATTGTGAAAATAACCTTAAGGTCAAGTAACATTGAGGAAGGTCTTGATTGAGAGTGTGGAATCATCTATATCGTACGTAAATGCAAAAATACTCAAACTACTTAGCACAGGGTAAAGTATGCTTCTCTATGCTACTTAGCAAGGAGTAGTGTGTGCAACTGTATGCTACTAAGCATGGAGTAGAGTACGCA
The DNA here is from genome assembly GCA_011428145.1 of Ericerus pela. Taxonomy (NCBI): domain Eukaryota; kingdom Metazoa; phylum Arthropoda; class Insecta; order Hemiptera; family Coccidae; genus Ericerus; species Ericerus pela. The sequence goes on from WOFM01000638.1 coordinate 100,034, forward strand.
ACTTAGTTCATGCACAGTAGCATACAGGGTAGTATCCAGTCCAGAATTATATCCTCATGCTACTCACCTTGTGCCAAGTAGCACAGATCTGGTGTTGAGTTGTGCTACTTAGCTATTTCCTGGCTGGGAATATTCCCAAATAATATCTTGAATAAAATCCCAAGTGTGAAAAAAGAAAGATTGTGAAAAAGAATGTTTAATGAAAAGACATACCTACACCTACCTATATGTGAAAATAATCATAGTTGTGTCTCAAAACCCATTAGCTTTGACTTATTCATAATATTATCGGTTACCCATAAATTTGTGTATCGACTATAATCAAAGTATTATTTCAATAAATATAAATACATGTTATAGTGGCTTTAGCCACTAGTTTAATTTAACATCCGTTAGATTAGTAAAATACATTATCAAACTCCACCTCACCAAAGTGTAACTGTCCAGCAACCTCCTTAACACCATTACCGAACATATTACACCCAGTAGGTGCGCAGTAGTTTGTGTATCTATACCACAATACGGGGGGTAGTATACACCAAGCTGATCTTCCGAAACCAGTTTATCAGTTTTAAACTTGTTCAGAAAATAAATTAAATTTTTTGGGTAAAAACATACAAATAATATAAAATTTATTGAAAAATCCAACAAATTATATTAATATTGAGACTTAGAACAAAAGTCAAATTACATAAATGATAAAAAAAATTAAACTTAATTTATCTTTTCGGATGACTTCTGTCCACAAGAAGCTGGATGGTAGTAATAAATGAGAAACGATTGGTTGGCCATAAAGGAGTCATTCTATGACGGAAGAATGGGAATTAGCATGTTTGCATCAGAACTTAAAGTTTATTTTAAACTAATTAAATCCTAATATGGTTGGATCAATCCACTGACACTAATTATCCTTTACTTTCACCAAAAGGGAGCTAGACAATGAGTATAGTAGTAGGGTATTACTTTTGCCTTGAAAGTATAAAAGTGTTATTGTGTGTGTACGTATATGTTTCACATATATGTCAGTATCTAGAATTTTGTATTTGCAGAGACTGAAAACGTATTTTCAACAAGTGAAACCATTTTTTTTTACCTTCATTTATTCATTTTTGTGTTTTATTGATGTGATCTCTATTGCTTAGGTAGAGATTGTGTCTTTTTCTTCTTTTATAAGTTCTCATTTCCTATGAATAAGAGAGAGAGAGAGAGAAAATTAATTCCTTCTCTGTCTTTTCAATAGTTCCACTTTATCATGAAGACAGAGATGGGAATTATTGTAAATAAAGAGAAATATATATAAATATATTTTTCCTCATTATTTGTCCAACGACATTTTGAGGATGAATATTTTAGATATTATTTTCAATATATCAGCCATCTTGAAGACATATTTTTACCATCTTTTAACCATGCGATCAATTCACCACGACACTGTATGCTGAGGGTAGCAAAAAAACTGTTTCTTTAGAGAAAAATTATTTCGTTATCCATGTTGATTAGATTTATTTTTCAGTCAGATTTTTTTTACAGTCGAGTCTAACTATTAAGTCAGAATCTAGTTCAGAATTATTTAATTTTCCTTATCGAGTAGAAGATTTTTTGTGTTGAAAATAGTAAAATTTTGTTGAATAAAAAACAGTTTTATCATTTATGAATTGAAAGAATAGATTTTATATAAATGAAACTTATTCACATTAATACATGAGATGTTATTTCTAGCACCGCATAATCCGCAAGAACATACATTGTCCCTGCTACCATATAGTGGCTTTAGCCGCTAGTTTAGTTTAACCTCCATCAGACTAGTAAAATACATTGTCACACTCCACCTTGTGAAAGTGCAACTGTCTAGCAACCTCCTTAACAACAGTATAGACTGCGGCGCACTCTGCACCATTGCCAAACATACTGTGCCCTGTAGATGCGCCGTAGCTTGTGTATCTATACCACGATTCATGTAGTTTTGAATGTGCCAAATTCAAAACTCAAATTTGCAGTTTCACTTCCAGATATGAAGGAAAATTTAACTAATTTTATTTTTAAGGCACCTATAAGAAAAATAAAGTTTATAATTCAATTTAAAAAATAAGTAGATGGACCATATCTTTTCTTTTGCACTTCCTTGGTTATAATATCCTAGTTTTTTGTTTCATTGGGACGAAATTACTAAATTTTTGATTTAATTTCAGGTAATTTTACGTGTCTCGAAGTGATATTCGTTCTCAAACGACGACTGGGTTACTATTTATTCCACACATATATTCCAACTTGCCTAATCGTTATAATGTCTGTAAGTATGTCATACACCTAAATGTTCAAAAAAATTTAAATGAAATATAATTGTTTTTAAAAAAAAGCAATGGCATTTTCCCAGAGATGAAATCTTCACCAGCATGGCCTGCGTGGCCCACATACTTTATTTTCATCTGCATTAGAATGTTGAAACAGCTTTCGAGTGTTTTATCACCTTATGAAAAAATTATCGATAACCTTTCTGGTGTTGAGAGGAGTGAAAAAGTAGAGGAATACGAGTACAATGGGCATTGTAGATTCGCATTGTATGAAAAAAAAAAAAGAGGACTCAGGAGCTCTTGATTAGAGAGAGTGATTACAAAAGCGAAACGACGTGTTTTAAGAGTATCGTTAAAAAAAGTAGAAGAATCTTTTACAATCTCTTTTCCTTATTCGCCTTCGATTAATCTTTTTTTTTTTTTTCTGTTTTATTAATGGAAAATTCTTCATTCGTAATACGGTGTTATCTACCAAACGATTTGCGATATAATTTCCTTCTTAAACATTTCCCAAGTTACCTATTTACGCGTTTAAAGAAAAGCATAAATTCTTTCTGTAATTTCTAGTGGATTTCGTTTTGGATCAAACCTGAAGCGGCTCCAGCTCGTGTAACTTTGGGAGTAACATCCTTACTAACATTATCCACTCAGCATGCCAAATCTCAATCAGCTTTACCTCCTGTTTCCTATATTAAGGCAGTAGACGCATTCATGTCAGCTTGCACAATGTAAGTTGAACTTTTAATTATTAACTTGGGATATTTATTCATTTTTTAATTTATTTTTGTTTGTTGAGCTACTTACCACATTAAGGCCTACATTAAGTTTGATCGAACTGGATTAAAATGTGGCTCATTTAGGAAATGCGAAATCTGGTAGGCTAACTTTCTCCAAAATTAACGTGGGCCTTCCAAAAAAGGTGCCGCCATGCATACACGGATCCTAACAATTTTGCCAAAAAACCGACGGTAATATTTAACTTACATTTTACTTAGGTACACAATTAAATCATAATCTCTCGAGATACCCGAAGTATGCCAGTATATCGAAGTATAATACATACCTACATGTAATATCGACCCACAATGTGAACAGTTTCAACTATATAAGTAGATACACATTTCAATGGCGGGTCCTGGGGTAAGATAAGGAAATTCTCCCTTAAAACTAAAAAAAAAAATTCTAACGCAGCAAGCCACGTCAGAAAATGTAGAAAAAATAAATAAATAAATAAGTTAAAATAATACAATAAAAAATCAAAATTTTAAAAGAGGTGTTTGGTAGAATGCTAGGTAAAAATTAAAAGCGTTTAAAATGAATTGTTAAGGAAATTCATAATGAACTGTATTGTGAAGTTGTAAAAAACGCAGGCAGGTTGATTAAATGATTTCTTTGTAAATTAATAAAAAAACATCCAGACCAGCTTTATTGGTTTATCTGGAATTTATCTTTTCTTCTTAGCAATAGTTCGGGATTTTTTTAAATCATTTCTGCAGATGAACCAGCCGATTGAAATCAAATTTTTCAGAATGTTAGAATATGCCTACCTAATAGATTTAATTTCTGTACCAAATTTTGTGCAAGTTACTTAAAAATTATGCATGTTAAAACCAAATTAGATAAATATACAAAAATGCAATAGAATACGGTGTACCAGATGTACTATCTGGCTGATCTGGACCAAAAACAATAAAACTCATCTTAGTACGGATCCAAACTAGTGTGCCAAATTTCATGACATATTGGATAAAAATTTCGGCCTGTACCTTGTTACATAGAAATGTGTGTTTATAAATATTATATAGGTACATGTATATCCTGTACATATACAATTACTAATATAATGAACACACAACCCCATTTTCTCGGCTATAACAGTAATGTGCACAACGTTCATTTAATTTTTTTTTTTTATTTAAGAAATGTGCACTACCTACTTCAGCTTGTTTTAAATTTAAATTTGTTAGAATAAATTTTCATGTCAAATGTGGATTTTTTTATTATCGTTTTAAACTTCCAATACAAACAGCAAGGTTTGGGGCTCCTTTTTGCAGTCGGCTTGAATGAAAAATTGAAAAAAAATTAATAACAAATTGGCTTTCGAAAATCCCCTTGGCATGTTAGTTGGATAAATAGACTTCATCTAAAACATAGACAGGTTTTCAAATTATGTGTATTGCGGGTTGCGTTTTTTATAGATTTTAAGAATTTACATTATCTACAAAGAAAACTTTAAAAAGCTCTAATACAAAAACAAATGGGCGGATTTTTCCCATCTTCTAACTTGACTGAGATATAAACCTAAAGTATACTCATGCCAAGTTTTGTCTTGATCCATGAAGAATTACGCCTTACAGTTTACCTACAAAGTTCAAATAGCCACCATTTTGAAACTAATGTGCGGATTTGGCCCATCTTCAAACTTGACTGAGATAGAGATTTAAAGTATCTGTAACGAAAATTTCACACACCTGTAACATACTAAAATCTGCAATAGATAGATTCTACAAAATCTACCTAAAAATGCATGTATGTAAATGAATTGGAGTGAGGTAAGTGAATTTTCCTTTAAAAAAAGCAGAAGCTTTCAAAAAGTTGATATCGGTCAAGCATTAATCATTAGCGTTTTTGTGCGCCTTTCTTCAAAATTTTTATGCGCCTTCTTTACATTGTGCACATTCCTAGTTTACCGCGTTTTTCAGTCTAAACCATGCAAATATTATTAAAAAATTATTGCTCGTGCGTTAACTATTTTATTGTTCTTTCAAAATAATGAATTAAACAGTGTTACCCGGGTAGCATAAGCCAAACTGCCAAAGTGCTGCGAGGCAGCGCTTCATGGTTTGTATAACAGCAGTGTTCGACATAGGAAAAAGTTCGATAAAATAGTGGACTTAAAACTTTTTTGGGGAGCTATTCCCAAAATGTTTAAGTCACATTTGGTTTTCATCGGCATATGTAGTCAACATTAGCAGAACAGTCCACCAAAAATTTTTAGGTCCTCTGTGTTATCGAACTGTTTCATGTCAAACACAGCCAATAAGTACTTATATGTAAATTTACTGGTAATGTTACAGACTTTTTTCTTAACAACAGGTGTGTAGTGTATTTTTTGCTATGTTGCGGACTTTTCAGTCCATTACATTACTACCCCCTTCTTTCTCAGGAAAAACTGAAGATAATATTTTACCCCTATGAGAGTTCAAAGCTGTCAAACATTTTATTGAACAAAATTTTGTTTATAAGATGCTGTAAAGGAGAGAGGATCAATTTAAGTGGTGGAAACATTTATGTTTCATGATGTCCACTACGAAACACACAAACTCCATAATTTGTTATAATACCTACTTTTTCAAAATTTTCAGAAAAAATTTTTTTTACTACATACGTAAATGAAAAATTCAACTTTATGAACGAGATTTATGGTGAAAAAACAAGGTTTTACTAACGAGACTTCGCAGCAGACAAAAGAATAACCAAATGGGGAAAAAATTACACAAACAGGGAAAAAAGTTATTTGTTTCCTTGTTTGAGGAGGACTATTTTCACGTTTTTTAAATAACAGTGATGAGCCAATGAGGAAAATTTAAAACTGGTACATATTGATAAAATGTTATCACTTTCTTCTAATTCGCTTTTTTGTTTTTTAAAATTGGTACCTACGACACATCGGTACCAAACATGTTTCTGGGATAGCTATTATACAATTTATAAAACTAAAATAACTAGAATAATTCAAAATATTTTTTCATTTACCTATATATTAAAATACCTTACTATACAGAGTAAAAAAGTAAGCGATTACGGACAAGTTGCAAAGTTGCCGCATGAGTCAAAGGCAAGTGCTGCAATTGCATACGAGTGGCAATTGTTTACTTTCCTCTCTTGTATAGTAATGTACTATTTCTGAATATAACAGTAATAAGGTGACCTAAAAGTAAAAAACTCTAGCGCAGCAAGCCTCGCTATAAAAAGTAAGTTTTTGAGAGAAAGAATTATGAATTTTGAGAGTCACGTTAATTGTCTGTAAGTTTATATGCGTTAATGGTATATTATGATTATATAAAATATGTTAGCTGCTGACAACATAATAGACAATGTGAAATATAAAAGCATTTGTTTTTGAAAAAATGAAAAATAAATAAAGGTGATAAAGTATGGTACATCATCATATAATTTAAAATAAAACCAATGAAATATAATAAAGTTATGAAATAAAAAAAAAAAAACATGAGCATGTGGTTAATTTTTATAAAAAAAGTTCATACAAATTAGAAAAAAGAGGGAAAAAAAGCTTTACCGGAAGTACCGTCTGGTCAATCCGCACCAAAATTGGTAGCATGCTATAATAAATTTTACTTAATATTTATTTCAAATTTCGTACAAATGGTTCCAAAGTACCGGAAGTACGGCCAGGCTGATCCGTGCTAAAATTAGAAGCGTTCTACAACGAATCAAAATAAATATTTACTCAAAATTTCGTTGCTATTGGTGCAAAATTGAGCATTTTATAGCTAAAATAAAACAAAAATGGTGTTACCGGAAGTACTGTCGCGCCAGTCCGCACTAAAATTAATAGGTCTGGTACTTGGCTCAGTAAAAATGTTCGTATCAAATCTGATGATTATCGGAAAAAATTTCGACTTGCACCGTGGAAATAAGAAATTGACTATAGGTAGGTACCTATATATGAATTTGAGTTATTGGTGCCAAAATTTTCCTGAGGTCATGAAACGAAAAACGTATCCACCACCAACCCTGGGAGTAATACCGCACTAAGCGTAATAAGTAGGTTTTCCAAAAAAAACGTAATTAAAAAGTAAACTACTTTCAATGAAAAAATATCAACGTTAGGAAAAAAAGTAGAAAGATACATTCTCAATCTGACATAGTTAAATAAATATAAACAATAAAAAAATAAAAAGTTCGCTACCTATTTTACTCGTTATTTTCTATACCTACGTACATACAGTATATACCCAAAATGAATGTCAGTTAATACAGTACTAAAAGTTTCCTTTGGTCATGAAACGAAAAACAAACCTTCTTCCACCCGATCTTGATACAAGATCGATTTTAATATGTATAGATTTTCGTTGAAAACCTGCGTAAAAAAAAAAGAAAAAGAAAAAAAAATGTAAGTTTGACACAATATCCTGATAGAAACGGTCCAAATATGTTGAAGAGCAACCAAAAAATTAAAAAAAAAGTCAATTCCTCAAAATTGTTGACATTTTCCCTCCAAAAATAACATTATGGAAACGCCACTGATCGATTTTTTGCTAGATAGATAAAAATAGTATTTACTCATGAAAACTGTATATATTTTAAAGAAATTCGAGGAATAACTGATTCTCGCTTACCATGTACCTACCTATACCTAATATAATGATGATGAACACATCATATAATACAATTTACAAATCGCAACTATTAATTTGCCATTATTTCAGTTTCGTATTTATGGCACTGATGGAGTACTGTCTAGTTAACATACTTTTGGGCGATACAGACGCTCCTAAGCCACCGGAGCCTCCTAAACCCCCAGAGCCTGCAGCGTGGAATCTAAGAGTATGTATTCAATTTAAAGTAGGTATACATAATCATTTATTAAGGTTCAGGCATTTCATGAATTTTTATTAAAATTAGTTCTTTTCGCAAAGAGTACCTACCTACCCTAAGGTTCATTGAAATTAACATTCTTCTAAGAAATAATAATTTGGGTTAAATTTAAGTCCTATTATGTAATCAGAATTAATTAATAGGAATTTAATCAAATTTAGCCGATCAATATATACGTTCATGTCAGCTATTGAAGGATTCAAAATATAATGAAATCATTTGAAAACCTATCGATGGTGAATGTTGGGTCTGGCACCATGATTTGAAAAACTGTACCTACAGTGAAATTTTTTCGAAGTGGTGACGTGCTGCCTTTCGCTTCTGGTAGATTCTACGAAATCTACCTAAAAATAATTTTGTTCCGTTTGACTGAAATTGTAGTTAGGGCGGACTCCTTTCCACCCTCACAAATTTTTAATTTAGTTTTCCACAGCGATGCAAAGGTTCTAAACATATATCTACGCGTTGATATTTTTGCTTATTCATAATTATACGATCGTTTCCTTCCCAGGACAACACACATTTCATGTTAGCAGCGCAAGCAGCAGCGGCTAATTGTCCGAAGCATTCACGAAAGTTTAAAAAACCGAAGCCGATAAATGTGCTGAAACAGCGAAATCAGGCCATCAACGTTGATCGTTTTTCTAGGATATTTTTTCCGCTACTGTTCACCGTTTTAAATGCCACATATTGGATCATATTTGCCAGATACATTTAGAAATAGAGGTACTATTCAATTTTTTTTTGTTTTTGTTTTAGGCAACTTATTGTATTTTTGTGTTGTAAAAATTAATTTTCACTTTCGTGTCCAAAAAAAAAAAATAAAAATAAAAATAATAAAAACGTTGAAGTGTCTTTCCAAAGATGGTTTTGAGTTCATTTTTTTCATTTTCGCGTTTTTAGCCAAGGAATCCTTATGAAAAAACATAAAAATGATACGTACTATCTACAATCAAATTAATAAAAAACTGTCCATACTGCATCATACAATAATACTATCTACGTTTGAAAATCACAGGAATAAAAATTTTTATTCCGAAGATTGTTGAGTCCATACACCTGACTAGTGCTTGTTTTTTGGCGTTTTTAGCGAATCTTCATAAAGAAACATTGACTACACAATCCTATTGATATATAGATCAATATACCATCCAATTTACATATAAGTATAAAATTACTCAGATCTGAAAATTTCTGGAAAAAAAGTGTCTCCAAAACATAGTTAAGTCTAAATTTTGTTAACTTTCAGGGCTCGTAAGCGGAAGTAGAGAGTTATTCAGTAACACATCCCCATTTAAATTTTGCTTTCGACCTTGAAATTTTAAAGCTTCTGCTTTTTGCCTTTCACTTCCCAAATTTGAAAAATTTTCGCTTAGGTAAAACTTTTTGCCTCTTGTTTTTCTCATAAAAACAAAAACAATACTGTAACTAATGTTTAACGTGGTAAAAACTCTTTAGTATGCATAATAATATATATACTTACTACCTACTTTCAGTGTTTAAATTCCAAAATTTAACGGAAATTAACTTCAAGTTTTCAATTTTATTTTCAACCCTCGAACGAACTTTAAGTGACGACTTATCAAGGTGGCAATGAAGTAACAATCATAGAACATTAGAAAATGAGCTGGAGGAATAAACTATTGAAGATTCAATAATAACAATAACAATTTTTTTTTGGATTCTAGATTTCGATTCTTCAATCTCTTTGTGGCTGTCCGAGTCATCAGTACCTACCAGGAAATAAAATTCCAATTTCGCTTCAGACCTTGAAAAATAAAACTTTTGCTTTATGATTTTTGCTTTTTCAACGTGTATTTCACCTTCTACTTTGGATTTTCACTTTTTCAACATTTTTTTATCTTCTATAGATTTGTTTTTAAATTTTACCCCCATTTATTTCGCTTTCCACTTTTGCTTTTCGCTCTCAAATTTAAAAACTTTTGGCTTAAAACTTCTCACTTTTCAATTTTTTTCCACTTCTGCTCATAATATTTATTACTGCGAATTAACAGTAGGTAATTGATAACCCCAACTTTAAATAATAATATGCAGGAATGAATTCTCTTCTAAATATATACCAATGAAAGCAAACTAAAATAAATGTTCTGTGAGATTTTCAAAATATTTTTGTCTCCCCTGGAAAATTATAAAAATTTAATTCGCTGCCTTTGGAAAAACACTTCTCATTTAAATTTTGATATTCTATTAAACATAATTCCTGCGATTTTTTTTTCCGCAAGAAGATTCGTTGAATTTAGAGAATTATTATCTTGTCTTTGTCTGTTATTGTCGAAAAATTTTTTTATTATCACACATATCTTATTGACTTGTTGATTTTTGTTCTGCAATGTTTGTTAGAAAAAAATAAAAGTCGTATACATATAACTATATGTATAAGAACTTGTATCCTGGCAGAACAATTTTTATTGTCGATATATTTTCTTTAAAGTGAAAACTTTTTTAGAGTTTAGTCGCATGAGTTGAATCATATTTCGTCTACCAATCTTGACTTATCAATAGTGTGTCTTTTAAATTTTAAATAGGAATTAATACGCTTACCATTTTCTTAAAATTTTTTCTCAAATTGTTCTACTATAATTTAACAGAAGTACGAGGAACCATAATACCTAAGAAGATACCTATATAAGTACAATAAGGGAGAGTGGGGCACATTTGGATATTTTTTGTTCTCACAACTATAAAATCATTCCTAGTGGTTTGGCTGTGGGGTTAGGTGGAAAATTTGAGTCTAAAATCTAGAGCAAATAAAAATAAAATGAAATGGATACGAACTGCAGCAAATATTTTCTTAATATCCCAACAAAATGAACTAGGCTAATAATGTCTGCAGTTCACTAGAGGGTACCACTTATTTTTGAATGAATAGAATAAGAGTAGAAAAGGAACAAACTTTCTCTTTTACAATAACTGTACCATGAACAATGCTAATTTTGTTAATGAAGAAACTGTTTTAAGTCATATGATTTATATAGCCATCAGGAATGTTTAAATGGTGAAGTGTTTTAGTAACCATCAGTGATGGTTATATATCGTAACAGAATATTTAAAACACACTAGTTTATGAAAGATCCATCATACCTACCACTTACCACTACTACCATAAAACATGATTGTGTCATGACCTCAGAGCCTTAAAATAATTTCCCACTGAACAACATTTTGAAATTTGTGCCAACCACTCTAGCAAAAAAAAAAAAAGACAACTAAAAAACAATGTTAGTAACACTGAAAAAGTACTTCATAAAAATAATCAAGCAAATAAAATTCTAGCTTGAATAAAAAGAAAAAAATAAAGAAACATTCAGCAACAGAAAAAAGTTACAAAAAAAAGGCAACTCCAATAAAAAAAACTCACATCAACTGCCCTTTGACCAAAAAAACTGAGGTTAGTGCAACTGCTCCTAAAAATTCACTGTCACAAACAACTGGTTCACTCAAGTGGGTGTTGTTATTTCTACCAGCTTAGGTGAGGAGTTGCTCGGATCTGTACTAAATATGAACGAGATTGCTCGTACTGCCTGGGTGTTCCTTTATTTTTCGATGTTATCATTATAGTGAGGAAAAATATACAAAAATTTAGCAAAGCTGAAACAAGAAAATAAAAAGTCGGCTTTTCATTTCTTTTTTAATATTAATACTTTATAATATTCACAATGTTTTTGTATAAAGATTTCATCTTGACTTGAAAAAAATAGTATCAGTTTTGATGAAGATGATAAAAATATTGAATGTGTTATTGAAAGTGAAGAAAGTTTTGAAAATTTTTCACAAAAGCTGAAAGAAGCCGGCATTTCATTTTCAATCTGTTCATCAAATATTAAAAGTACGTCAGAAAATTCTGAAAAGGTATCTTCTTACCTACTCAATTAACTTCAGACCTGTCAAACACATCAACTAAGCTACAAGTTGGACAAGTACTTGGGCTATTTTAAATATGACGAAGTTTTTTTGGACACCACAAGCTAATATTGTTTTCATAAAATATTCAACTTAAATTTGACATCACATCAATAATCTACAAAATAAATTAGGGTACTTAATTTTTTGGTAAATGTAAATTGAAAAATGAAAAATTCCCACTCTCCAGTCTCCATTAACTCAAATGATAAAAAAATCTGATAACTGAGTCTTGTATTTCTATACCACTTTGCATGATTCACTGAATCATTTGAATACAAACGCCTCACCCAAGCTGGTAGAAATAACAACACCCCACTCAAATAATTCATTTTACACAAACAACTCTCAAAACAATTCAAAATGAACAAATTTGCCCTACAGACCAGAGTATTATGCTTAGCAGAGACATACAATAAAATAATAAAATAAGGAGTTATTTTCACTGTTCAATATTGAAAATATTGTTGTTAAGGTAGGTAGGCTAATTTATTATTAAATTGGTCAAGTATTGAATAAAAATGTAGAAAGATTTTTTCATTAAATCTGAGAAGTTTGTAAGTAAAAAATAATTATTCTAAAATTTATCAATTAATGTGTCTAAATTCTTATTTAATATGAAGATATAAATCAAAATTGATTACAAATGTAATTGTTTACAAAACTCTCTTAGTGCCTTTCAGAATTTTTGGTGTTAGGCTGACAACAATATCTTTGAGTGGTACAAGTGCTATGTTATTTTCTGTTGGAAAAACAAACTTGTCTTCATTTTATTGCATGAATTTTATCAGGAAAGTGAATTTTTTCACTTCTTCTACTTGCCCCACATAATGAGCAAGAGTTAGAATTTTCTGGTCTGAACTGAGCAAGAACAAAATATCTTACTTTTATAGAAATGTCATCTGTAACTACAGTTGCATTAATGTCACCATTACTTAAAGAGGATTCAGAATCTGTTTCACCCAAGTCAATCAGTGAAATATTTTCATTTGAGTGCTAAAATCACATTTTTATATATATATGATGGAGATGATGTAGTGGGTAGAAGCTTATATATAAATGGTTTAAGGTCCAACGGACCATATAAAGTTGGTTGGAGTCACACACCTGCATCGCACGCCTTGTAACTCACAACTGCCTCGCCTCAACACCAGTATCCCTACGTAACTCTGTTAGGAGTGTAGTAGGAGAACCAGCGCACAGGCTATGCGCTGGGACCTGTGGGCGGAGCCACGACACTGGGGGCGGTGGACACGGGAAGCCTTCGGAGGCTCCCCATGAGATTCACCTTTAATCTGAAATAGAAAAAGACATGACAAGTACAAATTTTATTTAAAAAATATAAAGTACAAAATTGTAGGAATGTATTTACAAACGCAAAAAGGTATATTTATATACATATATATATACATTTTTGAGAAACATCGTTTCTGGCAATTGCTGGACGCCTTAGCAAGAGGAATAGAGAAGTTTTAATGGCCATAGAGAACGGATTCTGTAAAAGGAATAGTCAGGGAATTAGCATATTGCGAACATGGTTAGTGTTTTATATGAGTACTCTGTCGCCTATTGTCCGTGATCCTTCGTGAGGTAACTTGACAACAATAGTGGGTGCCAAAAAATCAAAAGTATACCTTTTTACCAGCATAGTATTCAATTATGGCGGACCCCAGGGACATTTAGGAGATTATTAAATCTAGGTCTACAAGTGTCAAGTCAGAGGTTTATCTAAATCAAGAATAAAGGTCTAATTATTTCTAATCGTTATTATTCTTTGATTTGAGCTCGAAGGGAGCTAGAAATTTCAGCGGTCTAGAAGACTGTTTTTTGCTAGAAAATTCAATTTTCGCATGTCTGATGTTTCCATCATGCGATTTTTCCAGATTGGTGATCCGGGCGAGTTTGTAAACTCCAGGTTTAGACGTGTAATCTAACACATGTACTATGTCATTTACCTGTGGCTCATAAGATACCGTTCGATATGCGTTAGGTAAGGCTGTTGGAGGCCTGTCCCTAAGACAGAGTAAATACTCCCTTTTCCAAGATAACCACAGTTTTGTGAGATAATCTTGGTCAAGTTTCCACATATCGAGTAGCTGTCTAGCTGTAGGAGTTGAATCCTGTGACATCTTGTCAGGAGGGACTGTTAAGTGTCCTAAGTTTGCATGGAGAAAATGCGCTGGTGTCAAGGTATGTTGACCGAGATCATCAGATGAAGGGCACAGAGGTCTTTGATTGACCATAGTCTGTATGTCTTTTATACTAGACTGAAAGGTATGGATATAAATGGAGGTATGACCATGTACACGGTAAAAGACTTGCTTTATTATTCCGATAATGCGTTCATACACTCCACCGTACCATGGTGCCTTTGCTGGTATGAAATGCCATTTAATGCCTTTCATAACCATACTGTCCTTTATCTCCGAGTTTTCGGAGAAAGTGGTCCAGTAATGAGGTAGATACACCGAAATCAATTGGAATTGAGCTGCATTATCAGATAGAATTGCCTTAGGGGTTCCTTTATCGGCAAAAAAGGTCTTAAATGCAGCCCAAATTTCTGTCGTTGTTAAAGACGAAACAGAAAAGAGATATACAGCCCTCGTAGAGAGGCATGTAAATATCAATACCCATTTCTTATAAACAGGAGTGGTTTGTGTCACCAATTGGTTTTTCCTTTTGGGTAAGTATTTGTCGAATACAGGAAAAGGTCCAAATATATCTACACCCGTATAGGTAAAGGGGTGAGTGAAAGGTATTAACCTTAAATCTGGCAAAGATGCATGCATCGGTTGCTTAAACGGTCTCGTTTCAGATTTTTTGCACAAAATACATGATTTTTTCAAGATTTGTGGGAGCAGTTTTAATGCTTTAGGAACAAAATAATGCCTATGGAAGTCAGCCAGAGTGAACTTGATGCCCGTGTGTACATTGGTTAGATATGTATGCATTAAAATAAGCTCTGTCAAATATGACTTAGGATGCAGTAATATGGGGTTAAGCATATCTTTTGCATATGGTATTTCTGGTAAGTAATTTACTATACGCAGAATCCCAGAAGGATCTAAACAAATATGAAATTTTTCATATGAAACATGTTTAGGTGAATTATCCTTCAAAAGCATTTCAAATATTTTGGAAAAATATTTTTTCTGCTCACCAAAAACGAAACATAGAACTGCAAAATGAAAGTTACAGTCCATGATCGCATATGGCTCCAACGAACGTTTCCTTTTGATCCTCTGATGGCTAAATCGTCGGATAGCTTTGAGACATTGGTAAAATGTACTAATAAGCTTACGAAGGGAATTGAAGTTTTCAATTTTAATCCCAAAAGGAGTGTTGGTTGGGGAGTGGATGAAACTCGAATATGGTACTTGAGACTTTTTAATGTCTTGATGACTTTTTGACAAGTTCAACGGTTGTGAAAATTGACCTATTTCGGTGTCCGTTTCCTGTACAGGATTTGGAGTAGAATTAGGCAATATTAATTCACATTCGGAAGTTTCCGAATTCAAAAAGAAATGAGGGATATTTCTTTTCGAGGATTTTAGGATCCTCAGCAATTTTGCTGATCTGTGTTTATCGAAAATATCGTCCGACTCAACAGGTAAGGAAGTGGTAAGCTTCGGTGAGATGCTTAAACATTCTCTGAGTGTACAGTACACTGGTGTGGAATTTTCTTCAGGTTGGTCAGGTAAAGTTTCAATAATATGAAGGTCTGTTTTAGGCCAAAAACTGGAATCCTGGGATAACCAAGATGGTCCAGTCCACCATGAAGATTGAATTTAATTTTCCACTGTGGATCCTGGATCCTATGTCCGCAGGACTTTCATCCGAAGGTACATAACGATATTCAACAGCTTTAATGCTTTTGATTTCGTTTACCCTATTTGAAACAAATTGGGGTAATATTTTGCGTTCTAATAGCCACGTAAGTACACACTTACTATCTGACCATAGAAATGCAGGGAGATTTGTTAGATCCATAGGTTTTCGAGCAGTACGTAGACCTCTAGCGCCGATTAGGGCAGCTATCAATTCCAATTTTGGAATGGTTATGGGTCGCATAGGTGTTAAGCGAGATTTTCCCATAAGAAAACGTACTGAGTAGGAATTTGACTCCTGATTATGGAAACGTACGTAGATTGCCATAGAAAATGCTGTTTTGGATGCATCGGTAAATGCATGCAGTTGACAGACATTGGGATTGTAGATCCCTACATAAAGTTGTCTCGGAAGACAGTAGTTAGTAGTTTGCATCAGATCATTTAAAATGTCTGTAGCTACTGGTTGCAATTTTGCGGGGATTGGTTGGTCCCATTTTAGCCCTTCAGACCAAAGTATTTTCATAAATGATCTGGAAGGTACTAAGGACGGAGCAAACCATCCGAGTGGATCATAAAAGGATGACATTATTTTTAAAAATAACCTTTTTGTCCAACAAGCTGTCATAGCATTAGGGGTAGGGATGTACATAACATCTTTCTCCATGTCCCAAACTAGACCTAAGACCTTGACTAGAGGTTTATCTAAAGCATACGAAGGATCAAATTCCTGTCTCATTGGTTTACAGTTAGTTCCCAATAGAGCAAGTTGCATGGAAATGTCATTGAATAATTTGTTAGATTTGACATATAATTCCTTTACTTTTTCATAAGTAGGCAACGATGTTGCTAAATTATCAACATAAAATTGTTGTAGAAATTTGTCGTGAAACTCCTTGTCAACCATTTGAAAATGGTACAGCAAAACTGCTGCTAAAAGGTGAGGCGTCCGAGATCGATCCCTGCCACAGTCGCCAATAATATGTGAGGCAAATGAAATCGATTCTCATACGTGTCATAAAGTCAACCTTTAATGTATAGTGGTGTTTAAATGCTAATGACGTCACAATGTCCTAAGATTAGGGCATCATGCAGCCGAAACACTGATTCGGGGGGTCTTGACTTGAGTCTTCAAGACATTTTATTTTTTTGACTATGACTATGTCCTACGGCTGAATTCTTCTTGACGTGAATTAGGCTTCATCAGACACGGCAAAACGCAGCTTACTTTTGTCTTCATACCTCAGCAAATTAATATGACGAATCAGCAATAAGCCAAGTTGTGTGGAAAGAAAAGCCTAACAAAGTTTCGATCCATACAAGGTTCGAAACCTACAAAAACGAACAGCAGAATTATTTTGTCAAAGACTATAATTACGAAGGAACTATAGTGTCGACAAAGCGGAACAAAGCATAGTATGTAGCGAAAAAAATAAAAAGATAAAAAAAAAGCTATTACAGACAACAAGTAGGAGAAACCATCAAAAAGTAGTTGTGTCTTCACCTAATTGTGTCTTCATGCGTGATGGTTATGTTGTGTAAAAGACTCCTAATATGAAACTTTAGGTCTCGGAGCTTTTAGTTTTAGATGAGGGTGAGGTGAGAGAAATACTAACATAGATGGAGTCAAATCCACTATGCGCAAAAGAAGGCTCTACGCGGCCTTTATTTGACAGAGCAAGGCAGTCATCTTGAACCAAGCTTGTCTGAAATTTGTCTTCAACACACCAAATTTCCCTCCTAGCAGATGCCAGGAACTCCATCTGATCGTATTGTCGACGGTTACTTTACCTCGTAGGTATTTTTAAAAGATCGCCTTGAAGTGCGATATGTCAACTGGCGAAACTAAGAATGCCTTGCGTGTCGTCACTACTGATCCTTCGTGACGAACAAACATCCCTAGTTAGCCTTTGTCTTCAACTGAACCTATCCGGAACACAAACTACCATCCTAGTTGTCTTCAAGGTAGATCAGCTGAATCTTATTCTGCATCCGTGGATGGTACAATTATATCGTTGCCTAACGTGAGGACTTTAACTTACGACTTGAGACTTGGACCTGCTACTATCCGCCTACACAAGAAGGACTCATTTGTAAACACGAACCTAGTACCGGGTATCGTCAGTACAAAATCGCGAACGACACGAGAGTGAGTTGATACTAGAATTCGTCTTCACAAAATGGGTTCTTCTTGTCGATGAAAATTCCCCACTTATTGTCTGTTAATTGCCTTCAAACATGCGATTGTCGATAATATAAGCGAGAGGAATTACCAAAATGTCTACAGCCAATGAAATTACAGATATTTAAAATTAATATACGTCGACATACAATAGGCAAAAGCGCACGTGGATGACTGATAAAGCATAATATAGTATTAAATGACTGCAAACCGCAAGCAAAGCGTGGAGCGAGCAAAGATAAAAAAGGTTGGCTGCATTCATGTCCGACGATGGGTTTTCACTGTCGTTCGATTCGTCTTCATTTACTATATATTTCATGGCGCCAGTCTGTCGGATCGAAC